>JAXDDX010000317.1:0-222703 GCA_034670405.1 Hoplostethus atlanticus | reverse complement strand
AAAGTGTATGGTATCAAGAGCAATCATATCCTAATGTTTATGAATATTAGAGGGAGGAAGGGAAGGAATGTTTCATTAGATCAGTAATTTCATTCATGGTGGTTTCAGTAATCATGTAACTGAGGGCTAAGATTAATGCCTTCATGAAATGTAATCTTTATGACTTTCAGATAGGACAGAAGGAGACCGACAGGTGACTATCAGAAACATGAATAGCATGTCAAGCAGTTTGTCTGTGCCCTTTCCTCCGTGTTGTCCTTGCATAAAGTCTCCACCATGGTTTGCTGTGCTGCATGGGGATGCTCCAGTCGCTCGGAGAAAGGAGTACGAATGTACGGTTTCCCCACCGACACGGAGAGGAGGAAAAATCTTAGTATCACTGCAGATTACAACAACAAAAAGATATGTGAGGTAATCATATTCAAACACTGCATTTGCACTTTTTCAACAAAGACCACACAATTGGGAAGCTTAATGTTTGGTTTATTAAAAATAAGGAACAGGGAAAGGCTTGCCAAACCCAGGGAGTTGAGACTCAGGGTGCAGGGTGAGGGTGCTGTCTCATTGCAGGGAGTCTTCAGGCTCCATTGAATCCCCCTGTGGTTCTTGTGCTGAGAGAGAGAGAGAGAGAGAGAGAGAGAGAGAGAGAGAGAGAGAGAGAGAGAGAGACAGAGAGAGAGTTCCAATTAATTGAGTGTACTAACGTTAGCAGAGGGGGCGCCTCCTGCCGGTTCCTGTTATTGTCATCTTTGGGTTCCAACACCGACGTCAAACAACAGCGCCTTTTAATAGTTCCGCTTCAGAAATAATAACAATAACAATAAAATAATACATTTCCTGTAGTAATAGTGCCACTTATTTACAAATAATATTTATAGTAAACAGTATAATTTTTAAATAAGTAATGTATCAAATAAAAATAAACAAAACAAAATAAACAAAAATACAAATATGTATATGTACAAAGCACAATAATATTTAATAGTTAGAATTATCCAAAGGTTTATTTATAAGGTAATAACAAACTGCATGCTTTGTGCACATTTTCTCTTCTTAAATCTGTCCCTGCAACATAAAGTATCTCAGTAGTGATTGATTTCTAAAATAAAACTGCAGCCATCAAATCAACATACTGTTGTTACAGGGCTTCATTTGTTGTTATTTCCGACCCAAAGCACTCCTATGTGTTACAAGTTGTAGTAACAACTTCACAACTCTGAAGTCAGAGCTTACAAGGAGCACATGAAGGCAGCATTCTGTATTTTACATTGCCTGCTCACACTTGATGAGAGAGTAACTGGTTGAGTTACTAACAAACTCCAAATGTCTATGTGGTTGCATACCCCTAATACTTAACGTTAAATATGGTTGTGATAAAAAAAAAAAAAGAATAACCCCCTTGTGATTAAAAACCTCTAGGATGGGCAGAAGGTCTTAACAAGTAAGTTTAAACTTATTCCAACAGATGGCAGTGTGGTTATGGAGAAAGAAACAGGAAAAAGCATGGACAGCTCATAGATAAATCATCTAAAAATGTTTCCTTGGAGCGCTTTTACCAACCTGTCCTGTTAGAGGCCTTTGATATAGCGGATAATAAACCTCTGCTTCAGAATTGATATCAGTTATCCGTTGTGAAGATTTGTCACTGGCAGGTCCAAAATGAGATGGCTAACTAGGTATGACGATTCCCAGGGATCAAGTGATCTACCACTGAGCTATACCCCCTCTTTCTGGATGCATTCTGGGTAAATGCATGAAAGGAAAATGCAGAACAAGCACACAAACATCGGTGTTCACTTCCAAGGCAGTTTTGAAACACTGAGCATCTTCTTTTTCAAATTAAAGGTCTCTGTCAGGTTCATCATGAGATGGCTGTTCGTTGTGATGATTCCCAGGGGGCACCAGGAGTTGAACCGGGGACCTCTTGACCTCTTGCAGTCAAATGCTCTACCACTGAGCTATACACCCTCTTTCTTGTGTGTTTCATCTTGTTATTGTTTTTATTGCTGCATAATGTCTTTGACATTACGTGGGATGTTTCTTAAGCTACATAACCTTGATTTGGTCTCAAGGTCAGGTAGGTGAGAGAGTATAGAGTACGTTTTACTGTTACTACTCTGGGATGCTGAAGGCTGCTTTAGAAAATGGACAGTTGCGGTCTTTAGTTCTGACGTTTGAAGCCGGTGTAAAATACCGGATCAACACACACATTTTACCGTATACCGGTTATTTTTAATATCAATATTTTTGCTGACAGATACACTAAGACATTTGTGTTCCCCTCGTGCAAATTGGAAAATGAAAATGAAATCCCACAATAGCGTTTTCATTTTCATGTACTGGTTAGCACATTCACTGACAATATTAAAATGTGAATGAAAAAAACATTTGACCTGCATGTCCCGCTTTGTGGTGAACAAACTTCAAGTGTTAATTCAAATGTGAAAAGTGAGAAACAGCGCCCCCTTTTGCAGGTGCATTAACATTTGGATTAAGTTAACTATATGCTTCCATAGTTTGATGGCGAGAGAGTCTGTCTCTATATCTGTGCTGTTGGAAAGAAACAGTCCACTTCTACTAACTACATCTGAATAAAAGCTCAAATAAAAGTGAATATATACTACTGCTAAAACACACAACTGACAACAGTGAATTTGTTTTTGAGCGACTGGCTTTATTTAGTGAAAGACAGAGAAAGACCCTGGACAGGTCGCCAATCCATCACAAGGCCAACACAGATCGACTGTCAATCACTTTCAGGGCAATTTAGAGTCTCCAATCCACCTGACCTGCATGTCTTTGGACTGTGGGAGGAAACCGGAGGACCCGGAGGAAACCCACGCCAACACGGGGAGAACATGCAGACTCCACACAGAGAGGAACCGTGTCCTTCTTGCTGTGAGGCCACAGTGCTAACCACTGGGCCACCGTGTCGCCCACAGGGAGACCTATGAAGGTTTCTGCTAGCCAAACACCTGAGAACCACCTTGATGATGGCTTTTACACTCGGAAAATATTCACCCACCCGTTAATCTGAAGTCAGAGAAGCAGCTGCACACTTGAAATATATTTGCTCAGATGTATCCTTATTCTTGAGAATAGAATTTGCGTCTTGAAGTCGCGGATGTACAAATCACTTTGGCATCAAATTCTCTGCAACAATTTTACGTGCAGATTTGTGATGCCCAAGACGCCATCTGAGAAGTTGCAGTGGCAGATTAAATTTGTTCTGCCAAGTGCAAGTTTCAAGTGCGGCTGCTACCACATTCATTCAGATGTTCACTTTTACATCTGTAAATGTTTTCTGTCTTCAATCACGCGTGGGTGAATATTTTCTGAGAGTCGTTCTCAGGTGTTTGGCGAGAAAACCTCCATAGGGAACTTCACTCCACATCTTCGGCTTTGGTCGCACAGCAGCAGAATGTCCTCATCCACCTTCTTCTGCTTCTTCTAGGGCTTGCTGACCTCTAAAAATCAAAAGAGGACAATAAAGCGACCTTGTTGGAATCAACTACTGTGTGGAAGGACTTGACAATTCAGACACAAGTGGAGGTGAATGTCCTACCAGATGTGGAGTGGATCAGGTCATTGTTCAAGGGAGGACCTGCAGGGCTGCTCAGGGGAACCGAAGGGGTGGCCACAGTGGCAGAGTCCACAGTGGGGCTTGCTGTTGGAGCTCCAACCTGTGAGGAGACCATTAGTACTATGAACAAGAATCACATTCATTCCTGGTTGAGTCAATTTTTCATTTTTCATTCAGAGATTCCTACCTCTGTGGTGTCCAGTGATGGAGTCCCCTCAGTTATCACAGCCAGGTGTTTTTATCTCAGGGAGTCCAGAACCGCCTGGGGGCTACACACACACACACACACACACACACACACACACACACACACACACACACACACACACACACACACACCCCATTTTAAGTTCAAGTTTCTAAGAGCAGTATTTGTATCTCCATTGTTTTTTATGTCATTTGGCAGAGACCAATATGTGCTCAAAGTGAACAAGTCTGTCCTGATATTGGTGATCAAAAACTGCAATTCTAGCGTACTAATGCCTTTTGTCATCAAATCTTGCAAATTTCACATATGGATGCACATGGTCCCTGATCTGCTCACATTATGGCCTAACTGGACCATTTCCCTCCTCTTCCACCCTCATCTGAGGGGGGAGTGGAGCTCCGGAGGAAATAATCTTACCTAATTTGGGGGCAGTTCCTGTCCTGTTCAGGTTCCCCATCACTCAGATTGGGGGCCATGTCTGAGTAGGTGAACCAAAATGGCACCTGGCTGTGCTTCAGTGGAAGTTCCCCTAGCGCTGGTGAATGAGGACACATGCAGTTAACATATACTGATACCTCAGATTTGTTGTAGGTGAGTGAATGAATAGGTGAATATTTTCTGAGTGTAGTTCTCAGGTGTTCTGCTAGAAAAAAACCTACATAGAGACCACAGGTCTCACTCCCCAGGTGAGGCCACGGTCTCACTCCTCAGGTGAGACCTTGGCCGAACCGCAGCAGCAAAATGCCTTCCTCAACCAGGAGAAGAAGCGTCTGACTCCCTTCTTCTTCTTCTTCTTCGGCTTGCTGACCTCTAAAAACCGAAAGAGGACAGTCAATGCCTCAAGTGACCTTGATGGAATCAACTACAGTGTGGAAGGACTTGACAATTCAGACACAAGTGGAGGTGAATGTCTTACCAGATGTGGTGTGAGCAGCGTTTGTGTCAACCAGGTTGTTGTTTTCTATGACAGCCTGGTTCACAGCAATGGCGGGGTCAGCAACAGAGCTGCTCAGGGGAACCGGAGGGGTGGCCATAACAGCAGAGTCCACAGTGGGGCTGCTCAGGGGAACCAAAGAGGTGGCCACAGCGGCAGAGTCCACAGTGGGGCTGCTCAGGGGAACCGAAGGGGTGGCCACAACAGCAGAGTCCACAGTGGGGCTTGCTGCTGGAGCTCCAACCTGTGAGGAGACAATTAATACCATTAACAAGAATCACATTCATTCCTGGTTGAGTGAATTTTCAACTGTACATTATTGCTAATATATAATTGACACTGTGATTCCTACCTCTGAGGTGTCCAGCGATGGAGTCCCCTCAGGTGTCACAGCCGGCTGTGCCAGTTCATAGATGGACTGGGAGCTGGGGTCCAGAACAGCCTGGGGGCTAGACACTCTCTCGTTGGAGGCCATGTCTGGCATTGGCTGAACCAAGATGAAAGTTCCCCTAGCGCTGCTGAATGAGGACACATGCAGTTAACATATACTGCTAGCTCAAATTTGTTGTACAGGTACATTCAGGTACCTTCCAAAAGGACAAACTCACAGTTATGCTCATAGTCAGGAAGCAAGACTTCCCACTGGACAAGCATGCCAATCAATCAATCAGTTGATCACTTGATGAATCATTCACCTACAGCGCCTACCCTTGTCTGATAACCGATGTGCAAAGCAGCAATATAAGGACTCACGCCACACATCCAAACACACACACTTACTGAGAGCTGTGGTGGGAGTCGCTGGCGAGGTCGCTCATTGCGATGAACGGATGTTCGAGGATTTCACTTGGTGTGATCCTCTCACTGGCATCCATCTGGAGCATTCGTTTCAGGAGGTCAACAAACTGCCTCCTATCAGCGAGCTCAGCCCAGTCCTCTTCCTCCAGGTCCAACTAAATTACCAAATGATGAGAAAAGTCCAACAGGAAATCAGTGGAATCATCTTCCTGACTCACTCATGTCTTCAGCAGCTACCACCTACTGGACTACCTACCTCTGTCAGCTCATCCAGAGATCTGAATGAGTAGTGCCTCTTGTCTGTGGAGAAGTTGTTTGGTGTCTAAAAGAAGGTAACGTGTATTTGAAACGTCTTATCACCTTAGATGAATTACTGATTGATACTGACAATAAATATTCTCAAGAAAATGTTCAAGAGAAAATTATATTTGGTCAATAAAGCGGTGTTGTGGTACCATGAGCCTCCAGCCTCCAGCCCTCCTGAAGATGAAGAACTCCTTTGTTCTACGCCCAGCATTCAGGAGGTGGTCCGCTGGCTGACCCAGGAGGTCGACGATGAATCGCATCTGGAGGCAAAACACAGGATCACATCAGTCTAGACTATCAGGACTCCATATGGTTTTATTACTTGTCTGCTGTGATCATCATCTGCTGGTCTTAGAGTAGCTACTGCTATCAATAATTAAGGGTTTCGTGTAGAAAGGGAGCAGAGTCCAGTTATAGTAAGGTACTGACCACGCCATGTTCATGTTCCCCAGGGAAGAGTTTTGTACAGGTGAACAATTCCCACATCACGCAGCCCAGCGACCACATGTCCACGGCCTCAGAAAACGGGAGCCCCAAAAGGATTTCTGGAGACCTGAGTGTGGAAGAACAGCAGCACACCAAATCAGAAACATTGTCGTGCTTTGAGGAATAATAATACAACATGGGGAAACATGGTAGAAATGAAACAAGGAGGCATCAGTAGGAGAATGTCACAACAGCTGAGACTTATGTAGCCCTGAATTCAACATTTGTCCTCACCGGTATGGACAGGAAACACACACCCTGCTATGTATTTACAGTAGAAGTGAGAAACTGCAAACCCTCTCCAGTAGATCTCACCTGTATTCAAAGGGCTGATATATAGAGCCTTGCTCGGCTTCAGTCCTCAGAAGGGCCAAGCCAAAGTCTATCAGCTTTAACCTCAAGGGCTCTCTCAGACGATCCACCAGCATGATGTTGTCCATCTTCAGATCTGCGTGGATCACTCCGATGCTCTTCAGGGCCTTGAATGCTGTGGCCATCTGCAGGGACAAAGTCAGGTCATAGAATATAGAGCATGAACTACAGTGGAACATTCTGAAGCTTTGAATTTACTTCCTGTCTGATGGCGTCTGTACCTGTCGGATGATGGGCCTTATGACGTTTAGTGGCAGAGGGTTGAACTCCCTCTGCTCCATGTACCCTAATAAGGAGATGTCCAACATCTCAAACACCAGACAAGTTTGACCGTTCATCTCGACGTCCTGATAGAACTTCACGATGTTGGTCTCATCCGCATCCAGACATCTGAGATGCTTCAATATGGACAACTAGGGATACATGACAAGTTTGACATGGTGATGTTATCAACAGGTAGTTTACGTGATACACAGACTAAATCTGACCAACAGAGCAGATGTAACATAATCTTTTGCATGACAGTAAAATCACCCACCTCCTTTTTGGCCCAATGGTTAGATTCACTACCATTTGGTAACTTTATGGCCAGAATCTCCCCGGTGTCCAGTTTCTCACATTTGGCTACAGAACCAAAGTGCCCCTCTCCAAGGTATTCCAGTATCTTAAAGTTCTTCCTGGGTGGACAGAGCCAGGGGAGACAGCTTGCCATGTTTGCTATGGAGGAAAACTGAAAGGAAAATGGAGACATGGAGAGAATAGAGAGAAAATAGTTACTTCAATCCCTTTAAATATCCAATTAACACAACAGTTAACCTCTCAATGTTAACTTGTCATTCAACATTGAGCGTATTCCTATCTGGTGTCAATGTTTAACATCAAGTTGGTAAATGTATTCTGCACTTTTACTGCTACACATATTAACTTAGATACTTTCCCAATATTTACCGTGCAGAGTAGAAATGGCTGAAACACTGGAGACGATGTAACACTCTACATGAAGGTCATGTTAGTGTGAACACAGTACATTACAGAAGGCGGCTACTTTTAGTTGAGTCAAATCATTTTTCTGACCTTTCCTCAAGTCGGAGTTTGAAGAGAGAATATACTTGTCTAGAAACCTGCTCAAGTCAAATCAAAGTGGTACCTGACTAAACAGATCTTTCACTCCTCTTTCCACCTCTGGTTGGAGGTTCCAGCATCACTGGGCCTCACAACACTCAAACATTAAAGAGGAAAACCACTGACTTACCTAAATCACGTCGTTCTTCGTCCAGTCGCAGTAGTGCAATGACCAAAATCCACATCTAGCACGCATTATGATGCTCAACACGAGTTCCAGGACCTGATGATGTCATAATCCACCAAGCACTGTTGTTTTGATTTGAGAATCCAACCAGACAGCATCCTCACACCAAGATCACATTAAGTCCAATAATAATGGAGTGATCTATGTACTCTCTGATAAATTAAGAAAAATAACGTTTCACTTTAATAGAATTGAGGAGAAAATGCACAAAGTGGGTGGGGTGTGGTGGTGGGTGACTTTCTCTTGCCACTATACCAAATGGATGGGATGATAGATGTGCTGCAAAACATCATCAATGATGAGTGTTCAAAATAGTGAATAATATCCATAAAGAGATTTTCATACAACTAATAGAGTAATTACAATTATTTCATTGAAAAAAATCCAATAACATGTGAATGACTCCTCCTGTGTAAGCGAGTGCATGGATGAGTATGTGGTCTTCAGTCATGTAGGGCCTGGTTTCTATGTTGGAAACCTCAAATCCATTTTGATCAATGGTGGGGACAATGACTGATCCAACCAATCTGTGGAGTTGACATGTCAAACACACTTTAGATGTCTCAGTTAGTGAGGACAAGGCCACCGTCTTCTAAACCCAATCTCCTGCTGGGTCCCCACATGACAAGCATGTTTTAACCCATCATGTGATGAGATCTGAAATAAGGAACTAATATGTCCATGGTTTGATGTCAATAATAATGTTCACAATGTGTTGTCAATAATGTCTATGGTTTGATGTCAATAATAATGTTCACAATGTGTTGTCAATAATGTCTATGGTTTGATGTCAATAATAATGTGTAGTGGAGGTGTAGGACAGTGTAGGACAGTGTAGGGCCTCCTCCTAATCTGGTCCAGTGCATCCTCTCTCTGTCTCTCTCTGGTTTCATTGGTGAGGAGGAGGCTCTCTGTGCTGTATATATTGACATCACTGACTCTTCAGCTTTAGGTTTTTCTCTCTTCAGTTAGATTCTGTAATATCAGTAACCCATGTCTGTAGTTGTCTTTCTGAGAAGGACACAAATCCTCATGCAACAATTCATTTTCATCCACAACATTGAACAGATGACGCTGGGCATAGAGAACATCATTTTGGTAAGATCATTTTCCTCTGTTGACTCTTCACCTTGTAAATGTAAAGAGGATGGCCACTAGAGGGGGCTACTGAGTCAAAAACAAAGTTGGGGCTTTGAACACCCCACCTCCACTTCCCCTTACCCACGCCTACTAGGTGCTAGGACGTATCTGTTCAACCTGCAGAGGGACCAAAAACCTTCTATCACTATTAGGAGGGGACCAAAACCTCAGGACATTTTTTCTTTTACAATTTAATACGTTCTGTTTACTCCCTCTTTATTCTCTCACTCTCTCTCCCCCTCTCTCTCTCTGTCTCCTATGTATGTTTTGCTCTATGCATTGATGGGACCTGGCTGCGTCATCAGTAAAGGCCGAGAGCAGAGCAGAGTGGCGCATCAATGACGCACCAGACAGACCGACTTTGAGACAAGCCAAGCCCCTCTCCGGGTGCGTCTGTTTCTTCTCCACCTCGGTGCCGAAGTCCGTGGCTCCACACAGACAGAGAGCGCTCATGAACGGTACCATGGCCGCATCTTCAAACCGGATTATGTTGGGGCCGCTGGTTGCCGCCATCGATCAGGGCACGAGCTCCACTAGATTCTTGGTAAGACAGACTGTCACCGACACTTACCGCAGCAGGACGGGGAGAGTAAAGCCATACAGTGTTTAAGCTAGCTCTGTTATGTTGTTTCTTAACTTTAACCGGTAAGGGCTGGGTGTGCCCTAGCGTGTCTTTTCCTACTTGATGTTTTCAGGATTGAACGTCTTTTACGAGCACTGTTTGTAGTGTGCGCGCGCGCTAACGTCACCTAGGTTAGCTGTGCTAAGAGTAGCTAACATTCCCATAAACCAGCAGATAATCAAGCCGTGAATGCCTGGCTAGCTACTTTGAATCACATGTTGCATTCAAGTACCCCTCTTAAGCTCCTACTTCGGAGTCTTACGTCTTGTCGCACATTCATTCATTTTTTTGGTGGCTGTCCTTCTATTTGAACAATAAAGCGACACAGAGCTATTTTGTGCGGTAGCTATATGCAATATCATTACACTCTTCAACACCAAGAGGACAGCTTATACACAGTGATGATGTATTAGTAAATATAAACACATTTGTTATTTTTAGAAAGACATATGATTTATTTGATTGATTGATTGATTTTTATTCAGTACTTAAAATATACATACAATGTAAATAAAAAAGTACATGGATGGCACAGAAAGTCATTTGACTTATTTCCACTGTGGTCCTAATGCATCCTATGAATATCCCAGAGGTTGGTAAACATGAACATGTTTTCATGTAGTTCACGGCTTGTGGCACTTAATCACATTTCCAGGTGCAACATTGTTAATGTGCAGCATTCTTCCAAGTTCTACGTTGTTTTATGAATAACAACGTAACAAAAAAAAAAACAATTAGCCAATGTTCAATTTATACTTGAGGGAGGTTAGAAAAGCAGGCTTGTGACCTGAATGTCGCAACTTTCCCTGGTTGAATAAAGGTTAAAAAAAACAACCTATGTTGCTACATTTGCCCTCTTGTGCTGGTTTCCCTCTCTGAAGGTGTTTAACTCGAAAACGGCAGAACTCCTCAGCCATCACCAGGTGGAGATCAAACAGAGCTTCCCCAAAGAAGGGTAAGTGAAAAGACTTTCAAAAGCATCCCTTAGCGGGGTTTGCAAAAGTGCATGTGATGTACATCTAACGTTGTGGGTTAAAATCTCATCTTCCCTGGCCTTCTATATTTACTGTCCAATAAATCAGAAACGCCATATAGACTAGTAAAGCTATTTCTAAACACCTGGGCCGTCTATAAAGGTTGCACTTTCAAAAGCAATGCAGCGTTTCAGATAAAAACAATACAATGGTTAAAAAAAAAACTGTACAAAAAAATAAATACTGTTAATTGTGAAATGTGGGATTCTCATTTCTTCCGTTCAGATGGGTGGAGGAGGATCCCAAGGAAATTCTGCAGTCGGTGTATGAGTGCATGGAGAGGACGTGTGAAAAACTCACACAGCTTAACATTGACATCTCAAACATCAAAGGTATGCATACACACACATTACTTTGAAAATCCAAACTACATTTCAAATATGCTTTATAAGTGAAATGACAATTTGCACATTTATTTGATAAAGAATTTTAATCCTGTAGACTTTTTCTCACACTTTGCTTGAATTTTTGCAGCTATTGGAGTGACCAACCAAAGAGAGACGACGCTTGTTTGGGACAAGGAGACGGGGGAGCCGCTCTACAACGCCATCGGTAAAGCTTTGAGGCTTTGTGCTTTCAGCCTGTTCTCTATCTTGTTCTCATTCTTTTCTCGAAAGACTGAAGAGTTGCTTTTGTGCAGTGTGGCTGGACCTGCGGACCCAATCGACGGTTGAACGTCTGATCAACAAAACTCCAGGGAGGAACAAGAACCACTTGAAGGTGAGCTTCTCTCTTCCTCTGACTCCACCAATCACGTTTGTTGTTTTCAATTCAATGGTTCACTTTCTGGTTGCTGAACTGTTGACTAGACTTATATAAACTTATGTAGCAGTTCCTTGCAACCTTCAGAAGAGTACTCTACTATAATTATTATGAGTAGTAGTAGTAGTAGTAGTAGTGTTGTTATTGTTATGATCTCCCTGCAGCATAAAACAGGACTCCCCATCAGCACTTACTTCAGTGCGGTGAAGCTTCGCTGGCTGATGGACAACGTGGACAAGGTCCATGATGCCGTGCTGTCACACCGCGCCATGTTCGGCACCATCGACTCCTGGCTCATCTGGGTGAGACTGAGAGATTCCC
Source organism: Hoplostethus atlanticus (assembly GCA_034670405.1). Lineage (NCBI taxonomy): Eukaryota > Metazoa > Chordata > Actinopteri > Trachichthyiformes > Trachichthyidae > Hoplostethus > Hoplostethus atlanticus. Next base: position 210,828 of record JAXDDX010000317.1, on the reverse strand, counting down.
CGTGCTAACAGCCACGTACACGTCGTGGATGGTTGAAAGTGCAAAAAATGTGTCACTATTTTTTTTGTTCATCCTCCCCCACAGTGTCTGACGGGGGGGAAGTCGGGGGGCGTCCACTGCACAGACGTGACCAACGCCAGCAGAACGATGCTTTTCAACATTCACACCATGGACTGGGACCCGGAGCTTTGCACGTACGACAGCCGCATTCATTCATTCATTCATTCATTTGGAGAATGCCGTAAATAATCAAAGATGGATGAGGAAATCAAGATCAGTTTTTCATAAATCACACACACAAATTTCTTCCTCGGGGGCCTTTTTATGAATGAAGCACCTGCACACTTTCACTAACTCGCTCTTTCTCTCTCGTTCGCTTTCAGTCCATTTGCTGAATCAAACCAACAGAATCATTTCAGAACCGTACAGCAAACTGCACTTACTCACATTGGAAAGCAAAGCGAGGCTTCGTGATGACTAGAAAGCGTGGCGCGGGTTCTTTCAAATGAAAAAAAATGTGACCTGACCACCGTGACCTCACATGACCCCTCTCCCTTTCCTCGTTTCCGTCAGATATTTTGATATTCCAATGGAGATCTTGCCCAAAGTGAGGAGTTCGTCAGAAATCTACGGCCTCATGGTAAGAGTCATTCAGATGTCCCGCCTTTTACGACTCCATCAGATAAATCTCTTAACGAACCAGATCCATGCATTGTATTAGCGTGAATACTTCTTATCCTATCATACTGCTGTGTTGAGTGTCAGTCTAGTGTTGTGTTCAAACAGTCCTCCTGCAACAGGCTGCGAAGGAGGTTGACATGACTTTGTTTTTTGTCCTGTGTGCTTTCAAGTGCATGACAGTTTCCTTTTGGGCATTTTTCTCTCTGTGTGCCACGTTTGTCTCTCTCTCCTCTCACTGGTAGAAAATATGTTCTAGCCTGGTAAGTAACAAACCGCCGTCGCCGTATTTTCCTCGTCGCGCCAAAGCAACCCGCCCCGTCTTGGTTCTGTGTGGCCGAAGCGAATGCGCAGTGCATTTCCAAGTTCTATACCATTGATTTATTGCAGTAGCCGGAATTGGTTTGTGATTGATTTGATGAAAAACAATAAAATGAATTCATGTCCACTTTCACACCACTTGTCATTGAATTCAGGCATTAGACAGTGGAAATGTTGGATGAACGCCATGATGTTAAGCTGCTGCAGCAAATTCTACTGCTTGATTGAAACCAACTTCAATGATTCATTTGAGCTAATGGGATATATCTATAGCGACTACTCTGCCAAATCCCTTTATTTTACCCAAGATGCCCTTGTAGCATTTCCTTCTTGTGCTTTCGGATGTGTGTCTTAGCCAGCTGCAGTTATCCGTCCACACACACACACACACACACACACCTCTGGGGATAACATACACGTATTCATTGGAAATGTACTGGATGGTCGTTGTCCCACGTTGCTTCTGTTGTGGCCTGCTGCTCCGCCGGTGATGCTTGGACTGTCTTCCTCCCGCCACCTAAATCTCTTCACTCTTCCGCCTCCATCTTCTGCTTTCAAACTAAGCTAACCAGAGCAGAGTCCTGGTAGCGCCATGACAGAATCACCGTCATGGTTATCAGTCGAACAGGAGTGAAGACATTTGATTTGTTGACGGCTGCCCTCGCTCTCCCCTCATTGCGTGCTTTATTGTTGGACTGTATTTCATGTTCAGATTTGCTGTAGAGTTAATAATGTTGCGTTCACTGACGATGCAGTTTGTTATTTGACTCTTTGTGGTCAAATAATGTGCAGAATTCCCCTTTTTTGTTTTCGGCTTTAAGAGGTTTTGTTGTCAAAGCAAATCAAAAGTGAAGAGGTTTTTCCTTTTGATTACTGATTGTATTTGTCATTTTTGTTGGATTATCATAGTTAAATTTTTAACAATCAAGTATGTCCACTTGAATTATAGAGGGATGTACAATTTTAAAGTTTTTAACTGGTCTCAGGCCAGTAATTTCCAACTTCAAATGACTGAAAATGTCAAAGGCTTTGGTGGCTAGGCTGCTTGCACACGACGCTTGATGGCAAAATAAATACACTTATCACTTTGTGTCACACAAGTTATCAGAATTTGATATATAAAAACCTGTTATACACTAAACGTATTTATAAAAAAGAACATCTATATCCATCTATACATATCTAGATGTCTTGTTTACACCAACATCCCTTTACTTTGGATCAGATTTAACAGGAAAATGTCAATTTTTTTAAACGTCTTTTCAAACTTTTCTTTTGACAGAAATCAGGAGCTCTTTCAGGTATCCCCATTTCAGGTGTAAGTTTATCTCTTTACTTTGTACTCGGCCAACACATACTCCATATACTCTACTCAGCGCCCCCGTCTGACACGTCCTTGTATTTGTCCCAACAGTGTCTCGGGGATCAGTCGGCAGCGCTGGTCGGACAGATGTGCTTCCAGGACGGGCAAGCCAAAAACACGTACGTCCCTCTGTGTCTGTTATGAAGGGTTTGGCTTGTCACTGGGTGTGGGCGGGGCTACTGAGGTGCCTGAAAGCAGCCAGGCCTACTTTATTGATCCATCCACTGTGTCTTTCAGATATGGAACCGGCTGTTTTCTACTCCGAAACACCGGAGCCAAGGTACATTTACCTGACGACTTCATGTACTCTTACAACAGGCACATTATCTAGTTGTTTTTTTTTGTTGCTTTATTTAATAACAACATGAATTAACAGTAACAATAATAATAATGATAGTAATGACAACAACAAAAACAACAAATATTTAAGTTAATTAAAAAGTACTTAATAAGTAATAATAGAGGGAAAGAGAGAGAGATGAGAAAGGAAAAAAGAAAAAAATGCCAGAAGAGAGGGATAGTTATTATCTATTATCTATCTATATTATCTACTTTTAAAATGTTGAAATCCCTGCAAATATTACCGACAGTGACTTTTGTTTTTGGTTCTCTTGGGGTTTTGCAGCCGGTCATGTCGGACCACGGTCTCCTGACCACCGTGGCGTACAAGCTCGGCCGAGACAAGCCCGCCTGCTACGCGCTAGAGGTAACAAACACGCTAACAGTTTAGAGGAACGGTACAAATCTAACCTACTAACCAGTAGGTTCGATACCGTGTCGATAATGTCTGCTGATCCTTGTCTTGACGGCCTTGTCAGGGCTCTGTGGCCATCGCAGGAGCCGTGGTCCGTTGGCTGAAGGACAATCTGGGGATCATCGACACGTCTGAAGAGCTGGGTACGTCACCGGGTTTGGTGTAGGAGAAGACAAAGGCTGACCCTTCACCTCCTAGAAGATCAACACATTTTGACTTTCTCTTCATTCCCCTCTCCTGTTCTTCTTCTTCTGCAGAGAAGTTGGCAGCGTCGGTCGGAACATCCTACGGTTGTTATTTTGTTCCTGCGTTCTCCGGCCTGTACGCCCCCTACTGGGAGCCCAGCGCACGAGGGTGAGGCCAAGAGCTGAATCACATCAGGATTTATTTTGTGAACACGACTAAACATCCACTCAGCTGTTTTAATCTCTCTCTCTCTCTCTCTCGCTCTCTCAGGATCATTTGTGGGTTAACTCAGTTCACCAATAAGAGTCACCTTGCGTTCGCTGCACTGGAAGCTGTGTGTTTCCAGACGCGAGAGGTAAACGCTCCCTTTCTCTCACTCCCTTCATCCCTTGAACTTGATACCATGAATATCGTGTGCACCTCGTAACCACGACGTCCTGGGTTTGAATCCAGCCTGGGACCTTAGACACAGTAGAGATGAGGGGAGGTGACATGTGTCTGTCAAATAATGACAAAGAATGACAAACGATAATCTTTAAAAAAAATAAAAAATAAAGGTATGATATTTGAGTGATGGATGTTTGTTTGGATGCAGATACTGGATGCAATGAATCAGGACAGCGGCATCCCGCTGACTCAGCTCCAGGTGGACGGAGGAATGACGTCCAACCGTTTGCTGATGCAGCTGCAGGCGGACATCCTCTGCATCCCTGTTGGTACGATTCTCCATTTACCTCTTTCCACATTTTAGCAGTGTGCGTGAGCCGGTACGGGTCAGTCACGCTCAAGGATACAGCAGCGTGGGCACGGAAAGTACACACCGTGGTCATGCATGGGTCCAATCTGTGACCGGATGGTGAAATGACACTGATTTGCCAGACGAGGGCGCTGTAGGTCAACATTTTAAATTCAAACACAGTATCTCAGACACTAGTGGTCTGGTTTTGACAAAACCTGGAGGCGTGATGTATCGTCACACCTTTACTGAATTTAAAGAATTACACTAGTTGGCCTAGTAGGGGCGCTACACACATCCAGTTATCCTCACAAATTGCACTCATTGGCTTACTGACGTTTTACACTCAAACGTGACGTCTCAGATTCCACTGGTGCAATTCAGGGATTAATAAAGATCAATAAAGTATCACAAATATGTATTGTTGTTGTTGTTGTTGTAGTACGTTGACATTATTATCCATGTCATATCTGCATTGTGGTGATGATGGTGGTTTTAGTGAAGCCCTCCATGCCTGAGACCACCGCTCTCGGGGCAGCGATGGCAGCGGGAGCAGCAGAGGGGGTGAGCGTGTGGAGTCTGAGACCCGAGGACCTAAGTGAAGTCACCTCAGAGCAGTTCGACCCGCAGATCAACCCTGAAGGTGAGACGCGGCTGCCTCGGCACACCAGAACAGCCCGAGAGCGCTTTATGTGTTGTGCTGGTTTTAAAAGGGTTTCTCTGTGTCCGCCGGGCAGAGAGCGAGTTCCGGTACGCACGGTGGAAGAAGGCGGTTCAGAAATCCATGAACTGGGAGACGACGGAGCCCGTTTGTAACGGAAACGGTAGGTCATCGTCGCACGAAAACCAGCCTGAAACGGAGCTCACGTGTTCTTCCCATGATCTTCAGTAGCCATCGTCATCTGTGCCGTCATTCAAGGGAAACAAAACGACGCTCATCGGGGTCGTGGGACAAAAAAATGAATCAGAACTTTGACCTAGAAATACAGTAGGACTGGTGGCACACAGGATGCTTCTAATCCTCCAGCTGCATTGTTTAGTCTAGCTTGTGTATTTCCTAAATGAAGAATGAAGTCAAAACTCCCAATTTGTGAATTCATGTGTGGTGATATTGGTACGTTTTCCCATTTATGTCAAAGAAATAAAGCTGGTTTGGGTGTAAACAAACAAACAAAAAACAAGCAAACCTTAAAGTAGACAACCTTTCCATTATTGGTGATACCGAGTAGTTTGGTTCTCTGGATTCTGACGTATTAATAGAGTTGTTTGTGTTCATAGATGAGAATTCAACTGTTTAAGATCATGGGAGTGATTTATGTGATTTCAGTTTTGGGGTTTACTTTCCCTTTAAACGCCCAATTCACCATCGTTACTGTCACCGTTCAGATTTGGTGTGTTTATTTTCTCCTTCTCTTTCCTCTCCTCATTCCTGAACTGGACTTCGGTTCGGGCGGCCGCCAGGTGAAACGAGTATCTTCAGTAGTGTCCCGCTGGGCTTTTACATACTGGGTAGCATGCTGATGCTAATCGGAGCGAATTACATCGCAGGTCAGTGTCGTATTTGCTGAGTGTATCCGTGTGCCAGTGAGCGAACATGTACTGAGATGGGCAGTATGAGTGTGTAGAGCACAGAGGTCCTAAAGAGTGTTTTTCACATTCAGTTTCGGCGTGGATTTGTGTTCAGCAAGTCCAGTAGGCCCAGCAGCGTTTTGGGCCTATCGATTGATTTCTAGACCGACTGAATCTGTGAAACCACTTGGACTGAGCCGAGGTGAAACCCCCCCTCGCTGTGAATGAATGGTGGAAAAACCTCCTGTGCTCCTGGTGTGACGTGATTGTGTGGATGGGTCCCAATGATTTGATGTTGTGCAGGACTCGTGTCCATACTGATGTTTGTACACCACCAGACGGTCTCAACTCTAATCTGAGGCCTAGATTCAGTCATGGCCCAACACTACATCAGGAAACTACAACCAAAATGACTCCCTGACTTATTAAAAACTTTATTTTGGGATGGTCAAGTTTATTTATATTGCCCTCCATCACAAACAAGCCTCAAACTTTACAGGTCAGCTGAAAATCAATTATGACAATTATGGTCTTTTGTAGTTTTATTTGTTTAGCCTCCACATATCATCGAGATCATCAAGTCATCCTAAAAAAGAGACTGAGAGCTGCATGATTATTAGTAATAATGGAGAATGCTCATGATATCAACAAACCAAGTACTCCTTTTAGTGCATGCTGTTGTGTTCAGCCACAACCCGTGTGAATGTGAAACCCTATAACCCGTGTCATCTTGGTTCTTGTTTCCTTACCGACATCAGGCCACAAATAGGCCCAGACGTATGGAGGCATTTAGAGGAAGTCAGAGGAAAAAAGTGGAAGTGAAAACTCATCTTACCGGACCATCCTCTCTTCCAAAACACATCCCAGAAGGAAGAGGTGTGTCCGACACCTACTGAGTCCTGCTATTGGTCGGAAAATTAAGATGAATTTAACTGAATCAGAGACTCAAAGGCTTATGGGATGTGGATTTACCTGAGATTTCTTTTTTTTTATTGTTTTCCATGTGTGTTGAACCTCTGCAGCACTAGAACACAGTTCCTCCACCGCCAGTAAGTTAGACATGAACTGTAGATTGTGTGCAGTATTTTTTTTTTCTTAGGTTTTTTTTTTTTTTTTTTTTTTTTAAAAGGTGAAGTTTTCCAAAGGTTGTAATTTATAAAGAAACTCTACTGCAGATTATTGTTATTATTATTTTTTGTCACAGCCATGTTAGTGAAGTCTGCTGTCTCATTGTTCGCTATTTGTCGCTGTTACACTTGAGTGATCTAACGGTCATCTGGTGATGTTGTTTCAGACCCCCCCACCATGAACTGTAGAGGAATTTTAGAGCACTTTATATATTTTGTGTGTCTTGTGAGCTGTGTAGTAAGAGAGGCAGTATGTTTTCTTTTGGATTCATACTAAAATTTTGTTTTTTAGGGGAATGAAAACACGGGAAGGAATCAAAGAGAATTATTGAACTGATGGGGTTGATTTTTGGCAGAAATGATGTTCTCGTATCTACTTGAATATTTGCAGTGACGATATGAAAAGTCTTATATGCAAGATGAATTTAGATTGCTGTGATCACAGACAATCCACCCAGCTAAAGCATGATGGGAAGATATGCGAAAATCCTCATAAAACTGAGATGTTTGATGTAAAAGCTCCTCGTCTGTCGAGGGACAAAACTGAAGCAGCTGTTAATAATTGGACTTTGTACCTGAGTCTGAACTTCATTGACCTTCTGATAAGATATCAAACTTGAGTGTACAGCAAGAACATTCCTTTCCGCACAAATGTCCTAATGCTGTTATCACCGACTGTGTGCTAGAAACTAAATCACTGGCTCCTTGCGTCAATTATTTAAGGGGGAGGAGCCAGAAACAACAACACAATGTAGCAGCTTGGTAACATTACCATGGTAACGTGTAAATTCTTTGGCTGTTTGTTGGGTTGACAGATAAAGTCATTCTTTGTCCCGGCTTTAAAAATCTTCTCAAAAAAAATATTATTTTTAAAAATAATATTCTCACTCAGCTGCAAAGCGCCTCGTTTATCAAGTTTTTCTGTTTTTAACGTATGGGGAAAAAATGCGAGTTAAAGTATCACACAGTTTCTGTTATCGTCATGCGACAGGTCAAATTACACAAAAAGTTGAAAAAGCTGAAATGAAAACACTTAAAATCCTCAATGAAATGGATTTTGTTTCAGAATTGTTTGATGATATTTTTCAATTATTTTACTGCTTTCAACTGTAATAATTATTTATTGAACTGTATTGAGCTGTCAAACCCCATAGAAGTCAGATTATATAGATATATATATAAAGAGAATTTACCTGCAGGGCTGGCCGGGTTCAGTTATTTATGAATGGATTGAATATAAGTGAAAGAGTCATCATGTGTGTTTTATGTCTGGAGTCATTTACTGGGTAGGATTAAACTGTTTCATTCACATGAAGACGTACATCATTTCATACATCAGCCATGAAAGCAAAGCTAATAACACCCATTTAAGAAGAGGCACCTTAAGGTCTTAGGTTATGAAACAGTTGTTTTTGATGATAGAATCCTCTGTGTTACTGAATAATCAAGAAGTTAATATTGAACAAATATTTTCTTTCACTTGTGCGTGTCATTTCCACAGATGCGTCCACATTTCAGAACATCTCTATCTATTTCTTCTATAAAAAGCATACAACCACCCTTTACAAATGAAAGGGACCGTCCACCCTAAAGCTGAACTTTCAGATACAGTGACCTTGAAAGGTCGTCATGTCCTCAGCACACACTCGGGCTTATCTGATGTAAATGAAATAGGTGTTTCATCACATTTCATCATCACTGTTGTTAGACTTTGTAATTTCAACCAATAAAATAACAATAAGCTAACAGGACAGCAAATTCTTTAGAGCTATACATCTGTACGTTATGTTAACCTGTGCAAAAACACAGCAACATGTTTTTCTTCAAACACTTCACCAGACTTGTCCCACATAGCTCTAACACTGTGCCACGCCCTTCGTCTTTAGGGGACTGTCCCATGGGCTGTTGACAGGGAAGTGGTTAGGGAGATAAATGTGAGGTATGGATACTGACACGCACCATTAAATGCCTGCGCCACTTGCAGACGTGCTGTCCCTCGGTTCCGCATAACAGGCTCCGCCCTCCAAACGCTCCAGTGCAGCTTAAACAGAAAGTCCGATCAGGTATGTGACACAAAAAAATATGTTTTATTTACATGTAAGTGCTTACAGTGCAGTTCCAAACAAATTGCACATTAAAAATAATATAAAAATGTTTACTTATATCGCACTTTTCAAAACAAGGTTACAAAGTGCTTCACGACCAAGAAAAAGTCGGCAAAGATCAGTAAGATCTATAAGGCAGAGAGAAAAATGAGGTTTAAAACGGTAAAAGGTAAACGGAGAAAACGAAAGGAATAAAGAAATAGCAGACTTTATCTTTATTGCCTTAATAAAGATAAAATAAGTAAAAGCCAAATATCACGGAAATGCCTTGATGATGAAAGTTTTAAGAAGTGATGTATAAGTTGAAGAATATTGCAAACGGGAAACAGAAAGCTAGTTGTAAATATTTTATTACATGATATTTAGCTTTTACATGATATTTAGCTTAGTGTGGAATATCACTAAGCATCACATCTGTCCACGTGCGTCCCTTTTGGAATATATCTGTATTTGTTCTATATTTATTCTTTATTCTATATTTGTTTTCTGGGTAAATGGCTGTGTATAATATAAATACCCATTTTCAAGGGGAAAAAGTACCTGATGTCCATTAATTGCTCAGTATTAAAAAAAAAATCAACTGGTCATATCATCTTGTAGGCAAAGGTCTTAAAACCTAATAACTTCAATAAATGTCCACAGGCATTTACCAGTTTGTTTACCAAAGTTTGTTTCCCAGTGAGTCAGTGATTCATTTACAGAGAGTGTGTTGTTTAATCTGATCTGGGATGTGTATGAGTAGCACTGAGTTTATTTGCATGTTAACTGTCCCTCAACATGTCTCAACAGTTTGTACCTTTCAAACCGGCTGGTGCAGTTACAGGAAGGAGCGACAGACACTGTTATTGTGTGTTTACAGGTACAGTTTTCGAGATGCAACATAACTTGTGTAATGTGGAACTATTTTATCTGTTTATTAAGGAATGCGTCATACACCCTGCCTCCTATGCGGATGTCCATCAATATAAACAGAAATCCATTATATTTCCAGAAAAGCATTGATTGATACTTGTTTTTCCTTAAAAGTAACTCCTTAAAAATAAAAGAAAAAGAAAATCACATTTAATGTCTACTGCTTTTACTTTCGAAATCAAACTTTTATTTTGAAACCTGAACCTTAAATCATTACTTTGTTAACCAGGAAGCTGTTCCAGTTCTAAGTCTGGGACTTTGGAGCAGAAGTTATTCCTCATTGCTGAACCTACAGTCATACAGAGCAGAATGCAGAGGAAAGGTGAGTCGGTCATGCACATCACACACACCTTCTGTCATTTGTGTTGCGAGGTAAAAACTTCAATACATTCAATCAGTGTTATAATTGAAAATCACCTGCATTAGCCGAAGTGGTTTGGAGGAGAGACACGGTGTCAGGTGGAGGTTCGAAGGTAATAAATGACTCCCTAAACATGTTGGATCCAAGTCGGACAAGTGACATCGATGCAAGTGAAAATGATAAAAGTAAGTGTTCTTTACTTAACTGGTAACCCGACATGCCGCGTGACTGAATCCCCAAGGTGTTCACAACAATGTGGCAATTTCTTACTTCCTACTTCCTGGTAATTGTACTCCAGCAACCTTGTTTTGCTTATGAGAGACATGGCAATGAAAAAAAGGGCGTCCACTAAATGTACCTGTGTGTTCAACATGTCACATTATCAACACCACAGAACAGGTGGTTTGGACAAAATCAATTGATTATGATTGGAAGGAACAACTGATACTGAAACTGATATTTTAGTCCCTTTTCAAGTGAGTTTACAGTAGGGAAGAACGGGGTAAAATAAATGAGCCACTTTTTACATTTTGTGCTACTACGTCAAAATAAATGTGTATTTATTTCAAAGTGAGTACATTTTTCTGGAGCTGATACAGTTTTAGAAGTCCAACTCATTCAAAAAAAAAAGGGCTTGGGGTGGTTGGGTAGCCTCAAATGCATCTTCTTACATTTAGATACAAGAATCTTCGCCAGGATGAAATCACTTGACATTAAAAATCTCTCACCATTTTCTCCATATGTTCTTTCTCCTCCATCCTCCTCCATACGATTGAATAGAAACAAGTGGTGGCTCAGCTTACCCTGTTCTCCCCTATAGCCTGGATATTTACACTGTATGTACTTACGGGGCCTCCACTGCATTTAACTAACATTTTACGTTCAGGTATAACTCTTATGTTTCCCTATTGCAGGGTGTGCCATCACTATCCCAAGGCCACCGGGACACTTCCAGTCGTTGTACAAGAAGAACACTGTGAAGGAGCTGATAATGATGAGACGCCTCAGGGGCCACAGTGGCCAGGTAACGTGCCGGGTGCCGTCGTTTTCTTTTCTGATTCGTGAGGTTTGAGCGCGATGAGGAGACGAGGGGTGAAAAGATGTATCACAGAGCAACGACGAATCAACGAACTGCGTGTTGCTAAGCGACCGCCTCTTCATTTAAAAAGTCAAAAATAAAGTGGCTAGAAATATAGAGAAAAAGACGATCTAGACAAAGCGACATGGCTACATGTCATTTTGATGCACTTCACAGATTCTCATGTATTTTTCACTCAATTCATTATAGGTCAATTTGCACTTTGCAAGCACAAACGTTTTCTTCTTTTTCTGTTTTCTTCAAAAAGGAAAGTTTTAAAGTTGAAAGTTTGGGAAAACTGCATGAAACATGATGTTATTCTGCTGCTTTTTCATTAAAACTGTATGAACTACATCAGCCTTTTTCAATGTTTTACATCAGAAACACATTCTTTTTAAAAATGTTATTGATTACCATTCACTATAGGGGATTGGGTTTACAACAAAAAACTAACAATGTTAAAGACAGAAAAATTTGATGTAAGCGATCAGAGGTCAACTTCCAATGTGTCTTCACCAAATGTGGCTGTGTCTTGATGTACTTGTGAACATTTGCAACCTGAAGTATCATTTTATTCAAAAAAAAATAGCTTCAATCGCATCGTACACGCTGTTCAAGTCTCAAATGATTCACCTCAATTCACCACAAATTATTCTCTTTCAGAAGTGGAACTCCTTTCAGGAAAAGAAGATCTTGCAACTTAAGTGTGAATCTGTGAAACCTGAAGTAGTCTATGAAGTCATCACCAGTGAGCCCAGCCTTAATCTGATGAGCACTCCAATACCCATAAACCCCAGCATCAGTAATCACTTCCTCCCTGGTTTTGAAAATGGCCACGTTACCCCACAACACGTACAACATCCGGCGCCACAGAGACACGTGGCGCCGATTGCTGATGGCAAAATGACGTTCTTGCAGTGGCAAATACTCCAAGAGGCAAAGGGAATAGAAAGCGTTACGCCTGAGGTGTTGTATAGGCAAGACGAAGACGGGGACACGTACGTATTGACCATTTCAATGAATAGGTGTCAGGTATTGTTGGTTTTGAAGCATCATGTCAGATCCTGCTACATCCATCACCATTGTAAACCTTCAGAATTACCTTTATGCACTAAATACACCCTGACTGCTCGTGCACACTCTTTGTGACTGCATGCACTTTCACAGCACTTGATTACATTCTCATAGGCCTACTTCCTTTTTTTCACCCACCAGATTTCTTCACATCGCAGTGGCACAAGGCAAAAGGGCTCTAGCCTATGTGCTTGCTTGGAAAATGGTCAGGATTGGCTCGCTGGATGTGAAAGAGCACAACGGCCAGGTATATATGCTTAAAAGGTGGCATGTGCTCATATAACGACTCACGGTTCACATTGGATTCAACTGAACATCTATTCAAGCTGTCTAACAACCATTTAACTTGCATCTTACAACTTCTGGACATGTTAAGAGGCGACTTCCCATGGCCACTTCTCAAAAAAACCTCTTCTAAAAGCCTACTCTCTGTTCACAGACAGCACTTCAGGTAGCGGTTGCTACCAATCAGCACTTGATTGTTCAAGACCTGCTGGCTCACGGGGCACAAATCAACACCAGAGACTGCTGGGGGCGCTCTCCTCTGCATGTGTGTGCTGAGAAAGGCCACTACCTCACTCTTCAGGTCAGCCCATTTCTGGTTTCCAAATAGAGTGGTGCAGGGATGCCGTATTTCTGTAGGCCAACCAGGAAGTTAGCATCGCCCTGGTTCCCTCGACAAAAAGCCAATGGGATTTTTCCATTGGATTTTGGATTATTGCAGAAAATAAACTCTGTGGCAAACAAAAGTTTACGATACTTACACGTTTTGTTCAGCAAGATAATCTGCACAAATTAACACCACTTTATGATTTTTGAAGCTTAAATGCAATCGCCAGAAGTAAAAAGCTAACGTTAGGCTATATAAACTTCAACGTCACCACCACTAAAAATACTATAAATAAATCTACAAGTTGGAAAGTTTGAGTTAGAATAGTTTGGAAGAGTAGAAACACAACTAGAGGCTGTAGAGGCGGACTAGTGAGTAGATGAGTTACCGTGTTCGGCGTGATGCGTTCAATGTCCCCGACAACCTCTGTAGTCTCATTTAGCCACTTGTTAGCAACAGCCTTTTTTAAGACACGTAAAAGCTTCAGAATTCACAAGTGGGGTATTTACTGACGTGTTTTATGTCCTAGAACAAAACGTGAAAACCTCTTAAGCTTGTGTTAACCACAGACCTTATTTCAGGCATCTAACCAAAAACCCATTCAAAAAACCCATTGACTTCGAGACAAGGGAACCGGGAGTGCAAAAATGCTAACTCATCTCCTGGTTTTAGGACTTCTGCACCACTCTATTAGTAGAAGTTGTAAAAGGCACAATTTCTGGGCCTTATTGTTTCTATGAAAGTAATTGAATTGAAGAAAAGACATCAATTTATTTATTGTTAGCATTAGCATTAGCAATAGCTGCCTGGATCTGGATCACAAACTGTAACCAGCCCTGATTCATATATTAAACTGTATCTTGCTTTCTTTTTTTCCTCACATTCTCACAGAGCATCCAGACGGCCCTAATGGGAAATTGCCAATCAATCGATATTGAAATGTTCAATTATGATGGTGAGCGCTTCTTTTTTCTTTTTTTTTTAACGTTTCCAGAAAGCTTTGGCAAAATGGGTCTCAGCAGGAAAACGGACCCTGATGTTAATTCCTTACTTACTTTGGAAAAGAAAAATGTTGGCCGTTCAAACTCCAAACTCCAAAAGCAGTCATTACTTTGGAAAAACACTTTTCAAAGGTGACAGGTGACTGGTAACATGGCACCGGTGCCCTGTGCAGTATTAGCTGTCTTTCCTTTGTCTTTCCTCAGGTTTGACCCCGCTGCACGTGGCAGTCTTGTCCCACAACGCCCTTCTTAAAGAGTTTTCGAGCCATGCGAACTCTCGCTCGTTCACGGCAATGGAGCTCACGCAGAGGAGGGAAAAGTATGGGCAATGTATCCGGACTCTGTTGCTCATGGGTGCCTGCTGTGGAACAAAGGTAACAGTTAGGAGCTGATAGAAGACATGTTGGGTCAGATAAACCCCAAACTGCCTGGGTTTGTTTGGCTTATTTCATACTGAGTTGCATTTCCACTGCCTGTAAGTCATCGCAGACCACCTCGGATCACATTGGATCAAGAGTCTATCCACAGCTCATGACAGCAGCATCTTTAGATATTGTTGAGAAATGACTATAATGGGTGTTTAATAGCATCATCTTAGGGAATGATGTTGAATTTCAGTACTAATCGTGCCTGGCTCCCACATATTTGTCAGATGAGCAGCAGGCGGTGCATTTCAAAGATAACACAAATTAGTTCATTGGTTTCTGCACAGTTGGGGATTGAAACTGGCAACCTTCTGGTTACAAGCCAGACAACATTTTACAGTGAAGCCAAATGTGATTCACCAAGCGACCGATGCTGCATCCAATTTACCGTGCAGTGCAGTTCCCTTCACTTCAGCTGTCCAAAACAAATATTGGATATCACAATATTTGGTTCAGACAAAGTTGATTGACTCATCAGCTGCAGGGGCTTCACTGTTAGTGACCTTAAGCTTCCTCTTGCCTCTCTGGAACTAAAACCTACAATAAGGTCCCATAATGAAAGCGTGTCTCTGTTTCTTCCCCGTAGGATCGTAAAAGTGGACGGACCTCGCTTCACATGGCGTCCGAGGAGGCCAATGTGGAGCTGTTTCGTCTTTTCCTTGACCAGCCGTCTTCACCGTCCATTGTAAATCTTAAGGTTAGTTGTTGTTGTTGTTGTCTGTCTTAACACCACTGATTTACTTAGAAAGACTCAAATAAAGACCTCTAACATTGCTCCAACCCGTTTCCTCCTGTCTATGTATTTTTCAGACATTCAGTGGAAACACAGCCCTGCACATCGTCTGCGCTTTGCAAAATCGTAAAACTCAAGTGGATGTGTTGAGGCTCCTGATGAGATATGGAGCTGACCCTGGTGCCAAAAACCTTGAGAATGACCTGCCAGCTCAGTTGGCGCCTGAGGGACCCTGTGGTGGAAAGGTACAGCAGCATTGAAAAAACTATCAAATCTGTCATGATTGGTGTCAGATTCTGTCACTCAGACCGATCAATCGATCAATCCATCAGATTTATACACACACACACACACACACACTCACTGCGGTGTGTTCTACAGTTCTCACGCTGTTGCCAAACTACTGACTTTATGTTTTGACTCATTGAAGAGATTTTCACTATCAAATTGTTTGACTCAGCCTTTGATACAACGCTCATAAACCAAATACTGTCAGTGGAAGTGTCAGTATAAAAACAGACACGTGACAAAGTGCACAGTGACGCTAAACTACAAATGACAAAAAACTTAACACACTGAAGAAACATTTGCTATTTGTTGAGTTGGACTGCTTTAACTAAACCTACAGTTAAGTGCAGTTTTTCATCTGTACAAATCAAATTTCTATTTCAAATCAAACATTTATTTCATGTATTTATTTTAAACAGACTCTGAACTATATTACAACAATGTCATTCAATGAGTCAGCGTCAGTATCGGGGCCAACGACCATCAGCTGTGTGACGTTCCACAGGTGGACCATATTACTCTAATGACTATAAATGGACAGCTGTGAGTGTCAGGATGTGGTTTCTATCCTTCGTAGAGCTAAAAGACAATAAAACTGTATGACAACTGAGACAGATATTGTGAGGCTGAAAGAAAAGCTACTTAAAAAGCTTCTTAGAAATCAGAAAGTGATGACAGGATGATTATAAGAGCTGTGAGGGGAAAAAATACTAAATTGTCAGCTCAAGTAATTGCTAATGATCTCCAGACATTGGGGGTGAAGTATGGCAGGAGACAGCTATAAACCTCTTATCAGCACCAAGAACAGAAAGGCGAGATTGGGATTAAATGATGAGTCTGCATTTTGGAAATTTATGGACAGATGAGACGGAGATGAAGCTTTTACCAGAGAGATGGAGAGGTGTGGTCATCTGTTCCTATGCTGACTTGACTCATTGAATGGCGTTGAAACCACATGAAATAAATGTAGACATTGTGAATTTTGCCTCATTGTTTGATTTGAGAGGAAAAACAACCAATTTGTCCTAATATTTCTGCTCTGGGCTGTTGGGACAAACAAGAAAAACAAAGATTTTTTTCATTTATTTTACAAGAAACCAAACGATCAACAAAAACTGATTAAGAGTGGCGAAAATGTGTAAAACTACATGACACTGACTTTAAACCAGAAATGAAACTTGTTTGGTGTGACGGCGTGAATCACAGTGCTGGTTTATCTTCTGGTTTATCTTCCAGGTGCGGCAGCTGCTGAAGGGGAAACGTGTTCATGCTTGACTCGAGTTCAGAAACACTGTCAGTCAGACAGTCCGATCGTATGATTTGATTTGCCGATACAAGGCAGATGTTAGTTGTTTCAATGAAACATATTTGATTGTTCACTACAATGTAGTGCTCAACACGAACGGGAAGTTACCGTTTGTATTTAATGTGTTTTTGTTTTTCTGTTTTGGGCATTGAGCTGCCAGCAGATTGGCCAGCAGATCCAAAGGTTCTTTGTTTTTTGGGAGGATTCAATCGTGAACAATTAAGGGATCAGAAGTAAAATTGTGAAATCATTTGAAGTGATTTATCTGTTAATTCTGGTTATGAAAATGTTATGTGGCATCTCATAAATGGACTGGACTTTCTTCTGATAGATGAATTGTCTGTAGTTTTGTGTATGCAGGGTGGTGGATTATTGTGCGTGGCCACCAGAGGGCACTCTTATTTTTGTTAATTAAATGTGTGTGTGTGCAGCTATTGTGTTAGCCATTTTTGGTTGGTTCGGGCCACTGTAGAGCCACAGTTTTGTTTTGCCTTTGAAAAGGTAGGAAGTGAAATTCACCCTCTCTTTAATCTTTCCTAAATCAACGTTTTAAAATAGTCATCCATGTAGTTTGTTTCCAGAATATGAATGTTGGGATGTTGATACCTGTGTGCAAGTATATTTTGTGTTAACAGATGTTTGTGTGTTTTTGATATTGTGTTGGGGGATGCTGAACAGAATGCAGTTTAATTTTCTTGGTAAAATATCTCACTTTACCTCAGTTAGAAGGCTTAAATATATCTTGTGCTGGCAAATGATCTGTATATCCAGCAAACTTTACTGTGCATTTAAGGTGATTGTGACTTTCAGCTCTGAAAATAAGAATGTAGTACATAGAAAGGACTAGGGTCGAGTGATTGTTCACTCATTTCTTGGGGATGATCTTTTAGGAAAGGTTGTGAGAGTCTCTGGTCTCTCTTGTGTTGTTCCACTGGAGGCCCAAAACACCCTGTATTGTTTAATGGCTTCAATTATCAACAAGATGTATTTTTGTATTGGTGCATTTTTCATAAAGGGGGGTTGGGGTTTGTGGTGAGAATAAAGTTTATACTGTCTCACTTGTCTTATGTTTTTCCTTCACTTGGATCACTAACAAATCTGAGAATGATCAAGGAAAATTTAGGTCACATTTGTTGATGCAAACTAAGAAAATCACTGATCTTGTTTTTGTCGTCAGGAAAAATCACAATAAATCACCCGAAAAATATTGTTTCTGTTTCTTTCATGTCAGACCGACGAAGTTCTCAGGATCCATCTTCCATTAGGAGCGTTTCTCTGGCCCCACTGTGCCTCTTAATCTCTCATGAGCTTTATTTTGTTGTCACTCACAGCGTATTAAGTGTTGTAGGGTGAAACCATCAGACTCGAGGCCGCGGTGAAAGCAAACAAGATCATAGATAATCCAGAAATCTGTTGAGAAGCAAAGCGATGAAATGACAGATTTACCGTGAATTTTCCTCAGGGCTCGTTCTACAAAACCCTTTTATTTGAGCCTCATAGTGTGGACATAGGATGAGGTGAATAAAGAAAACATCAGTTTGGTCTTCTGTAGCAGGTCTTTAAATATTTCAATAAACAGGATTACACAGTTGGCCAGATAATTTACAAATCCACAAAAGGCCTCTGATATTTTTGCAATAGAGAATAATATAATTATCACTGACTGACATTGCATACAGTTTGTTTCCATTCATCCTTCCTCTGTGTGTTCCCAATCCTGCAATGATCTATTCACAATACAGTATCAGAGATTATCTGGATGGATACAAACAAGGAAAAACCTGCCAGTGGGGTCACGATAGATCTAAACATTTTCAATTATAGTTGGACTGGTTTTAGCTGTTAGCTAGTTGGACATATTTAGCGGTCTCTGCTGTCAATAGGATGGAAAATAGCAAGACCTGGTAACCTTCTAATGCTAAGTGACAAAGACTGGTAGTAATGCTACCCAGTTAGCTGCCCTGCAAGTTCACGTACAGAGTGATGTCAGCAGTCCCAGCAGTCCAGGGACATTTGAACACTAAGATCATCATTGTCAAGCCTGTTAAAAATAGAAAAGGATGATCTTAGCACAATGGTGCTGTTGGGAGGTTTCTCTTCAGTCAGTCATTCATCAATCATTTCTTCTTTTTCCCTGAACAGTTCAGGGACTGATTTCCCAATAAAACATGTCAGCTCTAAGACCCTCTTTGCCCACATTGGCCTAGAAACGAACACAGACGATCTTAGCACTAAGCACGCTTCAGGGAAACTCATTTCTTCTTCTTCTCCTGCGTGCTGGTGAACCACTGGTCCAGCAGCTTCTTGCTGTAGTAGATCTGCCAGCCGTGCACCTGCACAGCGATGACGATCACCAGGTACATGACGGACACGGCCGAGAAGCCGAAGATGAAGCGGTAGGCTTTGCCGTGCCGGTAGAGCTGCTGTGCCACGGGGAACATCTCCATGACCCCGTAGATCAATGGAGCCATGCAGAAGAGCCCAGAGCTGATCATGGAGATGACCAGGTAGCTGATGTTGTTGCGCGGCAGGGCCAGGAAGTTGAAGATGGAGGGAATAATGCTGAGGAGGTAGGGGTACTCCCACTGGTACGGCGAGGCCACCACCCTGTGGGACACCAGGCTCAGCTGACTCACTGTCACCTGAGGAAGGACAGACCACACAGACTATTACTACTAGCCCTGCTGTTAAACAGGACATTAAAGGGGAAATCCACCCTCCACCGACAGTAGCCAAGATAGACCAGAATGCAATGCAGCCACAAGATATGTTGTGTTTTCAGTAAGGGGCATGAACATCACAGATTGATGATCTCTAACAGTGTTTGAGTATCTGAGGGTGTATTTTTCCTGTTGAATGAGAATGGGCAGTTCACAAATCCTTCAGCATCTTAAGGTTAAGTAGGTTTTTTGGAGGGAGCTGATGTTTAATTACATTGATTCTATGTGGATTTTGTGATAAATAAGTCAATCTAATAACATAATAACATCTTAACATAGTTTGCCATTACCTGAGCTGCCATCAGCATCCATATCAGCACATGGACAATGTTGAGCTTTCGGATTTCAGACTTCAAGGCAACACTGTTTGAAATGACACACAAGGATGGCCACTGAGGGGGAGTTTGTCATAAAGCATCCAGCTGCTATACTGATTGATACATTTCCCCAACCACTCCACCATTTCCCTCTGAATACCACTCCTGTACCTCATCTGGTAGTGTGTGGCGACCCTCTCTCGGTGCTGGAAATCACTGCCATCCGTGCCAGTTGCTCTGGGACCTGCTCGCGAAGCCATGATGGATGCCTGAAATGCACATGTCAAGCATGAAATAAGAGTTTCCGATCCAATTTCAGTCCAAGTAAGAGTGTAGTTTTGACTCTGAACTCTGGAACTAGCCTTTTTTTGAAAGCTATGTAAGTACTTGACAGTTTTCCCTCGCTTAGGTGGTAACACTTCTCAAATCTCAGCAACACATGTAGATGCAGCAAAAGGACGCCATAGGAAGTAATTCAGAAACCATATGAAGTAGTAGTATACCATTAAAAATAAGGGTACTGCAGACTTTCATTTCCATCAACCCTTCCCCAGTAATCTATATATCACACATCTATACCCTTTTCATCAGTCCAGCAGTCAAAGAAGCAGTAAAACATCTCCATTTGAGAGGTCATGGACTAAGCGCTCAGGCTTTAGATACTGGTGGAGGCTGTAGAGGGAGGTACTACATGGTTGCAATTTATTCCCATTGGACATCCATGTATTTTGAGTAAGTTACTCTTTCTCAAAACAAATCAAGTGTCTGAAAATACTTTCAAACTACTCTTTATTCTGTAACACCACATATATAGTGGCTCTCGGCAACATGTTCATTTGCCCCATTCATTCTGAACGTTGCTAACGTTACCCATATCAAACAAGCAATCAACTGTTCCAGCTTTAGCTTACATTGCTGAGTTAGCTTAGGTGACGTTAGCCACTGACACTTGACTGGGTGTCAATTCAGCACGTTCAGCTTCACGTCAACTCAAATAGCTTGCTCAGTCCAAATTAATCTGCAAAAACATCAGCACGTTAGCAGTGGGTTTTCATTTTAGTGTGTTAAATGGCTTGTGGACGGCTTGTTAGCAGTTGAGCTAACAAGCTAAAGCTGGAATCTAGCTAGGTCAGACGAAGTGTTGGCTAATGTAGCTTAAGATAACTACCCAGCTAAATTTTGATAGAACTTAATTTAAACGGATAATCTTAGGACTTACTTTTTTAATCCGGTGTTGCTCATAAAACACCAAATAACCAGCGCAAAAACTAAATCAACAACGCCAAGGGTGCTGTCTAGGAGTCGACATGTGTAAGGCGAAGCGGAAGTATGACATCTCAAGCTGTGATTGGTCAGACGTAACTGACGTTGACGCGCTTCTAACTTTGGGGAAAAAGTTTATAACCGGTTACAACACGTTTGCTTTTAGGTTGAGTTGACATTGGACGCGTTTGAATTTTATATCATGGGCTCACAAATCATACTCACTTTTTAAAATTATCATTTTATTGATTAACGTTAATATGCGCTTCTCTCTGTCTCTCTCTGTCTCGCTGTCTATCTCACGCACGCACGCACACACTTGGTTAGTGAACTGTTCAAATGGCACATTCAGCATTTTTAATGGGATAATGTTTACTGGATACTGTATACTGCTTTATAATTGAAGACTTAAAGATGATAATCAATGAAGGCAAGACATGATATTTTTTCAGTTTATTGGTTTGTCTTTATTAAAAAATAACAAATCAAGTCAACAAACACAAACTTAAAGCATTGTTTCTCATTTGCTTAGTACCATTGTCCAAAGTAAAAATGAGAGAAAGTGGAAAAAAAACAACATTCTTTAGATTTAAAGAATTTAATTCCAAAATGACACATCTACTATTTGAAAAAAGACCGATACTGGCATGAAGACAAAACTCATCATGGAATACTATTTTATCTTTTTTTTTCCCACCTCACAAAATGTGTACATAGTGTTTTGTATTATGGAATGAAATCCCTCATTTACCGTTCAACACATTGCATATAACACAATTCCAAGTAATCAGTAGTCAAACAAATAAATTACAGAGAAGAATACTGACATATCTTTGAAATGATTCATTACTGCTTAGACTACATAGTATAACTTTTCTAAGGCAGATCATGATATAGCCAAATAGCAAAAAAAAAAAAAAAAAAGGTTAAAATACTTTAACTGCCAAGTCTTGGGCAAAATCTTAGCAGCTCTTTTTCCACGGTGGGAATTTGATTTGATATTTGATATGGGAATTTAGGTCTGAATAAAATAATCAAAAGACATGTGCTTATTTTATTGTCAGACGATTTGTTACATGTCATTAAAAAAACAGCTGTATTTTCACGACAGTAAAAAATGACTGCCCTACATACATAATCTAAACAATAGTTGTATTACTGTATGAATACCCCTCCTGGAAACATGGATAAAATGAAATATAAACCATGTATACTGCTATAAATGTGAGTAAATGTGTTGTACAATGAACACCTATATGCTCTTATGTGCCCAAAATATATACCCATAATGCAAACAATGTCAATGTGAATAAAACAATGAATGCTTGACGTCTGCAATATAAAACCTCATTATTCCACAAAATGTCCAGCTATGCATTGAAAGTTGATATTCTGTGTGGCTATAACAATGAATGTATGATGTAAAAGATATAAACTTAATGTGATACATTGGCAGCTGTGCCATATGTAACATATTGCCATATTATGTTTTTTGAATTACAAATGAATATCCTGTGAAAGTGATGGATCCTCATATCATCTCCAAATTGCTTCCAGATTCTCAGTGTTTTTTTCCCCCTCCTCTAATCTCTACAATCTAAAACACAAACAACAGACTTTGCTTTCTACATATCATAACCAATAAAATGGTTATTTATCAGAATATCTATATACATATTCTACCCATTGACACATCTGTTTGTCGCTCCCTTGATGGCTCCCTTGACTCCCTTCATTTCAGATGTATGTGGAGAAAAGAAATATTCACCCAAGTGCATTATTAGTATATAATTGCTTAATCTACTGCCACCATTCCAATCCACTGGGGCTATGTAGTACCTTTGAGCCAGAAGTAGTTTACCATCACAATGTAATTTTTGTGTTCAACAATGAATTGACATGTGGTGGCAGAAATTGACATGTGGTGGATAATGTGTAAAAAAAATTTGTAGATACCTTTCTTACATCGGGTACAATAAATAACCAGAAAAAGTTGAGTGGACATATTGACCAGCATAAAGTCCTGCTGCCTGATCAGATGGCAGCTGTAAATGCACAGTGTCCCCTTGTTGTAATGGGAGCACCGCACTCCCCGAAGCTTGGTCAAGGGAACCCTTTTTGTACTCATCGTATGTGTACATTACTGGCTCATTGTTCTTCATGAGTGCCACCCACACATTACCTCCTTTGCAGTGGATGTGGTAAGCGAAATAGTAGATGCCCGGAATGCTACAAGTGAAGACACCATTTTGGGAATTGTAGTCCTGATTACCGTTGTGCAGAAGTTTGTCAAAGATGATGGGGGAGCCGACAGGAGGGAAAGGATTTGTCATCTTAGCTGTGAACGCTGGCATTTCCAGGCCATGCCCACCAATGTCCCCTCCATTCTTTGGCTTCTTGTAACCTTGTTTTTGACCATTGTATGGGCCTGTCACAGGGAGGATCTGTCCGAGGTCAGGAGATACAGCAGGGGGCCCTGGAGGACCAGGGGGTCCAGGTTGTCCTGGTTGTCCAGTGAGGCCAGGGGAGCCACTGGGGCCAGGCTTACCTTGAGGACCAATATGACCTGGGATTCCTGCTTTCCCTTCACCAGGATAGCCAGGTTTACCAGGTGTGCCTGTTTCACCTTTTGGCCCTGGAAGCCCAGGAGGACCAATTGGCCCCCCTGGTCCTGCAAGTCCTGGAATCCCCTTTGGTCCCTGGTAGCCTTTCTCTCCAGGTTGTCCTCCCTCTCCTCTCAGTCCAGGTAATCCCGGGGCACCAGGAAGACCAGGTAAGCCCTTATGACCAGGTTCTCCTTTAGGGCCCACAGGCCCTGGCAAACCTCTGTGTCCTGGTTGTCCACCCTGTCCTGAAAAACCTGGCTGTCCTGGAAGTCCTGGAGGCCCCAGTTCACCCTTTATTCCTGGTGGTCCTTTCGGTCCCCCTGCACCACCATCCCCCTTTAGCCCTGGGAAACCAAGCCCTCCAGAGGGCCCCATTGGACCTGGTGGGCCAGGCATACCAGTCGGACCAGTGTGACCAATGACCCCTGGAAGGCCTCCATGACCTTTGTCACCTTTTGGTCCTGGAAGTCCAGGAAAACCACCATGTCCCTTGTGACCTTTAGGTCCTGGAAACCCTGGCTTACCATAGCCTGGCAAGCCTGGACCCCCTGGTAGACCATGAGGGCCTGGTTCCCCTTTCCTTCCAGGGAGCCCTGGTTGACCTGGCAAACCATCTATTCCTGGTTTACCAATTCCTAGCAAGCCTGGTGGTCCTGGTTCTCCCCCTTCACCTGGTGGCCCTGCCAGTCCTGGCTCTCCAGGGCGACCAGGTTTTCCCGGTATCCCTAGCTGTCCAGGAAGTCCATTCAGGCCGGGTTTACCAGCACCAGTGAGCCCTGCTTGTCCTGGGGGTCCTGGAGGGCCTTCAGGTCCTTTCAAACCTGGTAAACCAGGAAAAGTAATACCTTTGTCTCCCTTGGGGCCTGGGAGACCAGGAAGCCCATGTAGACCCTTGTGGCCAGGCTCCCCTCGAGGTCCAAGCTGTCCTGGAAGCCCTTGACCTCCTGGTTTTGCTATCCCTGGGAGACCAGGGGGACCTGGGAGCCCTGAAGGTCCAGGGAGCCCTACTGGTCCCTCACCACCACTAGGGCCAAGCTCACCATTTCGTCCTTGTAATCCGGGTCCTCCAGGTTTTCCTGGCAATCCTGGCATTCCAGGTTTTCCTATTCCTGGGTAACCTTGGGGACCAGGGGGCCCTGGCTTTCCTGGCGGCCCTGTCAATCCATGGCCTGGCAGCCCAGGGGGGCCTTGGGGTCCTGAAGGGCCCTGAACTCCTGGTGGTCCCTCTCGGAGACCCTCTCCACCAGCACCAAGGGGAGGTGGACCTTTAGCACCTCTGGGGAATGGCTCCCCTTTAAATGAGAAGAGAGATTTGGTAAATAAATGTACAAATAAATAAATGTAAAAAATGTACCCACTAATCTGATCAAGACTGCTCAAGAAAATACATTAGTCAGAGTTGGTCCTAGTATGAGCACAAGCATTTTTGGTGGCATGTCACTCATGACTGAGTGTGTATAAAAATATTGGAAATGATCAAATTCATGCCGTAAAGGTAATAACTAGTTAGCTAGCCATTTACCAGTTAGCAGCTTTAATGTCTACAACAAATCGAATCAAAGTTGATCTACCATCATATGCCGTTCTGGGTCAAATCACTTTAAAGGAAAATTAACATGGTTGAGTTCAGGAAGTTTCAAAAGTTTAAAACCAAAAGTTTGGAATTGAAAGAATGATTACTGGGGGCAGCTTCTTGTGCATACATGATATGTTCTTAAACTGTGTGCATAGATATTGATAACGAGAATATTTATAATATTTTGTAAGGTATATAAAAGCAAACTTTGGTGATGTTATTTGATGTTTAGATGAGTCAAAACACTCTTATGATAGGCTGGTTCTGTCCAGAATTTCAGTGTGTGTTGGTCTTGCTATGTCTTGTAATGTGTACACAGACTGAAGATTTGTCTGGACAACATACTACAAAAAGAGCCCATATGGGTTCTATTTGAACTAACTGCTTGAGCCTCACCTTTGCCCTCACTCAGCGGCCTCTCTTTGCCCATGTGCAACGGCAGCTGAGGAAGATCTTTTCCATACTGAGGCAGCATTGGCATTTCTTTGCCATAAGGCATGTGCGGCATCTCGTTCCCCAAGTACTGTTGTTGAGGATACCCATCATTGTACTGTGGCAAGGGCTGGTGTTGCTGAGGCGGCTGCTTGGGTCCGTAATATGCACCACCGTGGGCTGGGCGCAATAAACACAGCTGGAATGCTGCGATGAGTAGATGGAAAGAATACAGTACAGCCGCCATTTTTCTGCAGTGGAGAAGAGAACAAGTAATTAGAATGTAATACACTGTTTGCCAATAGGCCTCATGGCAAGTGTATTTTGAGAAATGTAAAATGTTCTAACTATTTTAACCCTACTCCTAGTACTCCTAGGAGCAGTGAAACACCACTGTCATCCACGACCTTCAAGCCTTACTGTCCGTTTCTCAAATGTGCAGTACTTATGACACGTGTGTGCTTGTTTGTGTGTGATTACATTCACTCCTGTTTCGGCCTGCAGCTGTGTGAGCATGGATGATATTGCCTCTCTCCCTTCTGTGACCACTGGAGGTCGCTCAACTCAATGCTTTTACTTTCCACACAAGCATAAACAGAAGATTGGGAGACAGCCTGGAGTCTGTAACATGCTACTTACACCACAAGATAATATACCGGACACAGCAGCATTTGAATCTACCATAATTGAAGAGAGCCCCAACAACACAGGACAACCTTCATGTTGGTTCAAGACCACCATGCTTCGGCCTTCCAGTTGGACCAGGACGGGGCGAATCAGGGGCTCAACCCAAAGAAACAAAACCCTCTATCTCCTGAATGAATGAGTTCTCCCTCTTGCCCTTCCTTTCCGTTGGTTACACATCCGTTCAAACACACAAAGTAAAAGCCTTGGAGTTACATACGGCACATGCCAAACGCAATCCAGTAATTTGAGGCCCCCGTAGGGGACATGTGGTTGGTTTTGACCAGAGAGCGCTCTTGCAGGGTGCCTTAATCCTTTAAACATGTCCATGCTAAAGAGATTGGTGAGGCGCTGCCAAGAGCATGGTGTGAAAATAAACCTCGATGGGTGAATGTATGTTTTCCTTCACCGTGGTATTTGTTTCTCCTACAACGATACCAAAGAGATCAAAGGTGCTCTTTTTGGAGAGCTGAAAGTGTGGAAATAAGCATGACTTACATTTTTCTGCACAATTACTAAAAACATTAGCTGTGTTAGTTTGTGAACAAAATTATTACAGAACAAAGTTACCAGTCTGACAGACCAACTACCTGCCTTTTACCACCCTTGTTGGAAAAAAAATGCTAAGCTAGCTCCCTCGTCTCTACTGAAGGCATATATTACTAAGTGCCTCTTCAAACATTGAGTCATTTTATAACCTGCTTGGTGTTGTTCTCTCTTGCTCTACATAAAGTCTAATGATGTGATACTTTATTGATCCTAACCCCCTCCCTCTTTTCGCTTGCCCAGTGCTGGGAGGTCAGAGGTCAGGGTCAGCTACAGGGACACTTCAGCAGGGTGGATGGTTGCCGATGCAGGGCTTGAACCCGGCTTGTGTGGTCGTGGTCTCACTAGCTGCTAGGCCACCATGCCACTGACAAAAAAACACAACAGATTGTTTGTTTGTATAATTGAAGTGTGTGGGAATTGTTGAAAACCACAGGGGGCAGTAAACACAATGGTAGGCTCCAATTCAAAGATCCTTGAATGCACCATGACATCTTGTTCACCTGCAGCCATTCCCTGTTTACATCACGCTGCTTTTTGACCCCTGCATGTGTCAAACATTTCCCCCCAATGTGTCACTTTATGGCCTACATGCATCCTTACCTTCAAATGTCTCCTCCCTTGTCTGGTTTGGTTGGCCTGGCTAGACTTCGCTTTGGCTTGGGTTCGTCCCCCTCTACTTCCCCTCACGCTGAGTCGCTTCTCTTGGGCTTTCCCAAGGCATGAGCGGGACTTCGGCCATGCAAGGGATCCAGCCAGGTGTTTGCTGCAGTCCAGGGCCCTGTGGAAAAAAACCTCATGATGAATGACAGGCAGTGATGCAGAATGACTTTTCGCAGACGGCTGGGGTTTGTAACACTGAGCTGCCATCTCCGCCGTCAGACGTAACTTGGCCCCGATACAGTTCCTCTGAGACGCACCTCGCTCCTTCTTGGGCAGGATGGGGGATGTTCAAGATCAATCAATAGAGTTGGGAGTTCTGGGAAGTAGGTATCAACGACATTTAGGGTTCAACTTATCTGGCTCTTGTCTGTAATCTACTTTATACAACCCCTCTAAATAACAGATCTATTCTCACCCACTCGATCAAATACCACCCAAACAGTAATCCCATACCCTGCAGCACTCTTATGTTCAAATGGAGCAAAGCTTGCTGGTTCTTTCAAGGTCGTATCACAATCTAATTGATTAAATTGATTAAATTGTTCAAATTAATCTGTGCAACTTCCAAATAAACTGATCCAAGCCTTTTTGATTGTTTTAAAACCAGTGATATTTGGTCAACAGGGAAAACTGACTGTATTCAGACAGACAACATAGAGGGTAAAGGACATGCAACGTATAGATCTAGCACCATGGACAGAGGCTATAGAGACAGTCTAGCTGTGGGATTGTACACATACAAGAAGTACACATGGCAAGTAACCAAATACCCTTGAACATACACTGTGGGAAAGTTTGTACCACTTTGTTTACGAGAGTATAAACTACTAACTACTGAGACCAGTTCAATCAGTGGAAAACCAGTGAAACATATTAAGCTTAGATTTGTTTACTTGTGCTGACGGAAGCGGAAGGCGCACATGGTTAGTTCAGGGACACTCGGAAAGTCGAGAATCCGACGATCATTTCGCTGTTTACAGTTTCTGGCTACGATAAATAGTATAAATTTGGCGATCATTTTAAGAAAACATGCCCCCCGAACCCGCCGGCGGGTTTTGGGGTTCAGAGGGTTAAAGCGTGTCCTGCCTCATACCGCTATTATGGTCAGACCAAACACAGAGAGGGAGAAAAGTTACTTCGCTTGTCTTGTTTCCCGAGACCTCAACGCTGGAAAAACAACTTTTCCAGATATCACATGAACGAGGAATTGTTACAATCCCTAGGTATTGATTTTCTTTCCTTCAAACATAATGTCTATGTTACACGTGCCGCACATGTGTGTATGCTAGACTGGACCTTGTACTCCCACAATGCCAGTTATTCTATGCGGACCAAAAACTAGAACATATGCTTGGCACGAAGACCAGAGCTTCTCGATAAAACAATAAGTCGGCAAAACAAAGAGGACGGGTCGGTGCTTTGAAACACATGTTTTCCCCCCGACCTCCAAGGATATGTCAATCTTCACGGCTTACTGAGGGAAACCAGACAAAAACACATCCTATTTCATTTACCAGACAAGCCGCACCATGAATCATAGGGCTCATTTAGGAAGTTAGATGCAGAGCTTTCCCTTGTATTGCGTTAGAAAGAGACAGAGCGAGGTTTAGGACGTTTTCAGTTTCATCATAAACACATATAGCCGGTCCCGATACACTGCGGTGCACCTCCGAACCAGGGCCTGGCGAGGTGGCCCGATGGCAGACGAAAGAGAAATAATCAAATACATTAAAGAAGTTATTTTTCTTATAACATTGTGAGAAAATGTTCCTGCGTGTTTCCTTCAGTTTAATATCTCACAGGACTGATATCGGCCCAATGTAGATGCTCTGTGACACATTTTACCACCACACTGGAAAATAACAGTTTTTAGTCCTTTCATTTGCTGTCCTCTGGGTACCGATGGATGTTGTGACATAAATCAAATTTGAAATGAACCAAACACACCAGTCGTTAGCCTGGTTTCCATCACAGCAGCAGAAAGGACCTCATTCTCTCGGTCACTGAATTTCAACATTTCGTGCATTTAGTGCACCTTGTGGTAATGTCGTAATGTCTGACCTGTGTGAAAAGCAATTATGTACTTTCACCTTTACTGTAATTAAGTACACTTTTGAGGTACTTATGTATTTCCATTTGAACTTTATGCCAAAGTGCCTTTTTATATTTCAAAGCAAACATGTACAATTTACTCCATTGCAGCGATCAATTACTTTGAGGAGAAAAGCCTCTGAAGACATGTGGTTCACAGCCATTAGTGATGTTTTGGTGGAATGGGAAAGCAATTAGAGCAACCGTCCCTTCACTATGAAACCATTCTAGCTTAGATTGCCCTCATATTTAAGCATTTCATTGTACTGCGTGTACTTTTAGTTTTGACAGTATCTCTGACATCAAACATTTTCAGTACTTTTCCATGAACAGACCAGCTAGACTTCTTCATCTGTCAGTGCAGAGGAACAGTCAGTGAGTATGGAGGCATGGACTAGACTTCTTCCACTGCTGCTAACTTGTAGTAACTTCTAGTACAATTTCTAATATAACTGAAAAGTATTTGGAATTTAGTGTACTTTCTTTTTTTGTTGTTTTGGTTTATAGCAGGCTAGGCTAACATTAGGCGATGTAGAGTTTAAAAGTGAAAGTGGTGTGGTCTCTGGTGCATATTTCTGATATTTACAGCTGTTAATGTATATACTGTATTTACTGCTTGGTCTGAAACTGTGCTACGTCCACCTCAACAGATGCTAAAGCGTAGCTGCGACGTTGACATCATGTCTCGTGCTCAGTGGGACTGTCTGACCCGGGTCTGGACAGACATAGGGCTCAGTTAGCACACAGGACGAAACAGCTGCATGGGTCCCAAACGCTCAGCTGCGACAGGAAGTGTCTCCCAAAGTGACCTCCTCGCTCCTCACTCCTATTCTCCTCCTTTATTGCTGGTATTCATCACATTTACCAGGCTGCAATAAAGCTCTGGTGTTGTTCTTTGGGGTCAGGCACTGGAATAACACGGCTGGTAAGCATTAGAGTTCCCTAAACAGAAGAAATCTCCCTCCCCGTGCCAGAGGAGGCAAAATGGAGGGGAGTTTACAACGGTTTCTGATTGTGATGATTCAGTGGATGATTTCCAGGAACAATTCTCAACTCAAACAACCATCTTTCAATTGTAAATTATCGATCGGACTGTAAACACTCGGCTCGGCTAACAGGATTAGGATGGACAAGATTTTGTTTCAAGCGAAAGCCAGCTTCAAAATGGAAATCCCGTGTAACTCCTGATCTTTGACAAGTCACTCAATAGTTGTGACTGTAAACAACACCTGGAGGAGAGCTCAACCTGGATTCATCCATTCGCAGGGCATTGCAGGCTCGCTTTGTCAACTCATATGATGTTTTGGAGCTTCTGTCCACAAAGCTCACTGATGGTGTCTCTGTCTCTGGATGTGATATCATCAGGAGCTCTGGGAGAGACTAAAATGTCTGATATCCTCTTCCTACTACGACTGCTGGTGGATTTTCCAAGTTTTAGAGCTCCCACCCAATCAGAACATCAAACCCGGTCTAAATCCCATAGCGTGCCTATCTCCTTCACACCACGATTTGCACAACAAAGGCCAAGTCAAAAAGAAGCTTGCTCAGTATCTTTCTTGCTAAATGTCTTTTTTGTTTTTCATCTCGTGCCTGCACCGCCGCTTTGATGGAAACTCTTCGGACACCTCCACGCCCCTCAGATGAGGACAATCCCATGCAATAACGACCGCTCGCCCCCAGAATGGATGCCGGTCCTTCTGAACGTCTTTGCCAAAGCTTACAACCACAGCCGGCTCGGCTTGGTGATGAGCCACAAGTCTTTTATCACCTCGAGCTTGGCTTTGAAAATAATCAAATTTCCATTTTTTTCCCTCTGTGTTCTTCCCCCTGACCGATTCCAGATGGGGGAGTCTACTGCTCAGTAAACAAACGACGAGGAACAGAGGCATGTCATTGCTTATAGATACGGGTGCCAGTCTTAATTGCTCGTGGTCAGGCCTGGTTTTTTTTTTTTGCGTTTCAACCAGATTGCAGCGGTTTGCAGTTCCCTCTCTCCTCCAATGGGAACGGGCAGCTAACAAGGGAGGTTGATTATGCACGGCGCTGCAGCACATGCTAACAAGGAACTGTCATCAAATGAAAATGAAACACCTTGGATCGTGCAAAAAGTACTTTCCCAAGAAGATTTTGAAATGTGCACACAGATTGGGTTTGGTTTCTCTCTTTCATCCAGTTAAAGGATCCGCTAAACAAAAACAAAGAGAAAATATTTAAAGCCCCGGTGCAACTTTTCTTGAACATCAATTACAGATATAAAACAATAAACTGTGAAATGTTTGAAACTGTTAGAAACGTCTGCATCCTGTCATGAATCCAATAGAGGTCTTGTTCACTTTGACATTTACAAATAAAATGATTTTCTGTGCTCAACTAGAACAATAGTGCAAATGTTAGCAAACTAAATACATACAGCACACAGTACAGTAGATTAGATGTTGCAGCATGTGCATCCTAACCATAGTAAAAAAAGAAACACACACACACACACACACACACACACACACACACACACACACACACACACACAGGTGCATTCCCCAGATGTGCACTTGGCTGCTACCCCTGTCAGCTGATCATGACATTCCTGTGTGTGAGTGAGTGGTTCTTCGGGCGACCACCTGCAGTTTCAAATTTAAAATATACCTTAAAAAAAAATATGTGACTGTATATTGTATAATAGTATGTTTTTTAAAGGGCTATACACCAATACACCAGTAAAAAGCTCGTATTAGGAGCTCGGTCAGCAGTTTCAGTGAGAAAGAAATGCATTAAATCTAATGAATCACCATGTAAAGGAAGCTAGGGGGCGCCACACTCCTGTTTTGGACTGGGCCTTTAACCCATCTCCTGTTCATACTCATGTTCAGTCTATCTACTGGAGCTCTCCGAAGAGGTAGGGACCCAAATGTTGGTCCCACGAGGAGATCAAACTATTCTGAAAGATATATTATCTAAAGGAAGGAATAAAATACTAACAAACCGGGTGAATTTTCTTTCAATAACATTGAAACTGCAGCAGTTTCTCAGTTTCTCTCTATCTCACACACACACACACACACACACACACACACACACACACACACACACAAAGCATGACACATACTTGGTGCATGCATTGGACATTTTTGAGAGTTTTCTCTGTCTTCCCCCTCCAGGTGATTGATCCGAGCTCAAACATCTCTAAATACCGCCGTGTGAAGGTCAGCGCCTCAAACAACACCCTCGCCCCGGCAGGGTTTTACGACAAGCAAAGTTCAAGCGAAACAAAAAAATAAAAAAAGCTGAATTAAAACCTGATCCTGAAAAATAAACTAGACTAGAGACGTTCCTTCGTTAATAGATATCCTGTCTGGCTTCCACTCATTCACGCAATTCGTATAAAAGACATGCACTTCTTCATTTTTCCCATCCCGCCCTATCCTGATGGTAACATTAATATTGTGTTTTCTCCCGTTAGGAAAGGAAAGCAGAACGTTACTGCGATCCATGTCTGCTCCACCCGTCCCAGTTCCTCTCCAACCCACGTGTGTGTTTAAACCGTTTTCAGCATTCCTTCACACCTACTCGATCTCTTTACAGAGCGAAAGGCCGGTGGGTCGCCTTCGCAGACATCCACGGCTTCCAGATACTACAGGGTGGGGATCGGGGGTCACGCATGTGGGTCAGCTGACCTGAAGAAGCCCCGAGTTTATGGCGGGCCCCCACATTTTTGACAGTTGTTCCACATTACCGAGCGACCGCAGAGCTGAAGGAGAGGCCGGGTGAGCGCCACCGATTTGTTTGAAATTGGCACCCGTGCAGTGTTTGCTTACTGTTCCTCTGACATACGTACGTGCACGCACTTGCACGTACACACACACACACACACAGAGAGTCTCTTTAACCTCTTCACCCTACTCATCGACAGATTTTCCCTTTCCTACGCTTCTGGGAACCACAAGTCACCGAATGTCCTGACCACAATTTTCATTTCAGGCAGAGAACGGAGTGGGAGGAGAATTATTTTCCTATTAGCCTTGAGTTCTGTCAAAACAGAGTATCTGGTGACGGCGGATGGCATTTAATAGCAATTCAGAACTAAGAGTTACTTCAGGTTTCGCCTACTTAAGCCAGCAGTTGCTCTCATGTTCAGAAAAAAACGAGAAAAAACAAAATCAATGGGAAGCAGGGATGGGGAAAAATGCAACTTTGAATCATAAAATATTTACTTTGAAGAGATCTTGTTTTACATGACGAGGGTTGTTTCCACGTCCAACGCCGTTCCACTATCTCGCAGAGCAGGAACAAACACGCCTCAGACTTTCCGAGCTTTTAGTTTCACTGTTAGCAGTATGAAGACGTGTTTCCAGTTGTGACACCATTCTGACTTACATGTCTCCTTGTCATCCCCTGCAGCTTGTTGACCTGTAGATTGAACTGTGATGCTCAAGCTCCATGCATTGGATTAATCCGACCTTTGTGCTCATAATGCATCATCTAAACTGAATGCAGCTTTTCACATGTTGAAAAAAAATGTTAGTGCAAGTTTAAGACGACATAGTGTAATCGTCAAAGTTCCTACCAAGCAGCGGTGTTTCATCCTGTGCAGAGGGGTAATGTGCACAATCCAGTTTATTGGTTCTGTCAGTTCTGTCCCGGCTCTCCAAGAGTAAATGATTATTTTCATTGGGAATAACATCACACTTGGCCCGACAACACCACCTGATCATTTCATGTTGCTGGTGTTTGAACCGAAGGATCCCTGCTAAAGGATTCTGCAGTTTGCAGCTGCACAAATGTATTTTGTATTATGTGTGATTATGGTCTTATTCTGAAAAGAACAGTACAGTCAGGCTGCTTTCACTACTCATACCCTCCACGCCCCAAACCAAACTAAACCCTCAGAAGGAGGGACATAAATTTCCACAAATTTCACTTCCTAGGAACCTTTACAACATCCTCAAGCTTAAAGCTGCTGCACCGTAAACACACAGAACAACAGAAAAGGCTCATAAAAAATAAAGTGCACGAATGGAAACCTCCAGAGGACTTTTAACTGGTAGACTGGAGGTTTGGAGCACGCAAATAAAATTAGAAAATTACTAGGTGGTGATTATATGCCATGCTGGGAATCTCTCTCCGAATTTATTGCTGACGTTTTGACTTTGACGACGCCGTCCTCCTCTCCTAACCCAGTCAGTCGTGGATGTTTCTGGTAGTCTGTGCTTTTCCTGCAGATTGATTTATCGAGATCATAAAATGGCCACGGATCGTTTAGGGCCTGCTGCAAAACACTGACCGGTGATAGTAACGGGACGCGATGGCTGTCCCGGGAAGCTTAATGTGTTGTACAGTCACGCTGTAAAATATGTCACGCTGTAAAATATGTCACTCAGAGAAAAAACATCATCTTCTCTTCTCTACGGCCCAGATGTTTTAGCACCGGAGTATTTTCTGTATCAATGGGGGATAATAAGCACTATTACAACATCTACTAGTTTGTGGATATGAGATCCTGCAAAATAAAAGCTCTCTTTCAATATCCTGGAGGGACTCGTAGTCTAAAACCACCACTTCTTACACATAGACCGATGCAGCAAAGCAGAACCCGGCCGTTTGATTTCATTCTCATATTGTTTTTGCAGCCATCATTATGGACATCTGGAAAAGTAGCCTGAATACCGGCGATGACAACGGATCCCCGGGGCAGCTAAATGTTTGAGATGGACTGCCTCTGAACTGCCCCGGAGGTGCGTGAGGACAAAAAAGTCAAATATCGCCGTGACGTGCTCGCTTTGTGGGGACATGCTGTTGTAGATTTGCAGAATCGCAGCGTGTGCAGTTTGCAGGTCGACGTCGTTTTTTGAAATTTTTGTGGCATTTTCTGAGCTAAACCGCAAAGTTTTCACTGCAATCTCCCCTCGACGGTGTCTGCAGAGGAGGCCTACCGCACATCGAGTCGGGTCAACACCACGCCGCGTGTTGCACATCGTCTTTTAAGGAGTGTGTGCGGTATAAATCCACACTCGGTCGACGGAGGACAGAGGCTGTACTGTTCCGCACGGTAGCAAAAACAACTTTTAGACACATGGCCTCAAATCACAGCGAGTGCAGCTGTGGGATCCGGGGGCACATTCCCTCAGAGCTACATAAGCACTTCCTATTTTCGGTGGGTGAGAACCGGGGAAGGAGGCTGAGGCTAACAGACTGCAACAAGAGACTGGTCTGATTCAGATTTACCTCGAGTTTCACCACATCAGCATGGCAGCATCACGCATCGCTTTCTAGACGCCTCAGATGGACTTACATTGCTGTTTTACTCTGGTAGAACTAAAGCACACGTAACAGGGGGTTCATGAAAGGGTCGACCAAGGCCCCTACCCACCTCACGTTCACGTTTCAAACCTCAAATAAACCCAGGCACTATTATTCCCTGCAAGTTTTCTTTCTCCAACAAAAGTAAAAAATCACTTTAAGAAATGACTCATAGGATGTGATGTTTTTTTTTCTTCATCTCAAATCCCTCGATATAGTAAATGCAGGGTGTCATCATTCTCTCTCATCCTTTTTTAACCATTTAAAGGTGCAATACGTACAATTTTTACTGTCCCGCAGTACAAAATGACCATTATATATCTGCAGGGGTTGATAAGGCTGTTACTTAATGGCCCTTTAACTAGAAAACTTTATTATTTACAGCAACTGACTCACACATTCACAGATATTCAGACTTGTGATCTGCCCAGTATAACCACAGTCTTGTATCGTTGGCCACTGAGCTGCTACTGGATCAGCTGGGGGTTAAATGACGACAGGGGAGATGCTGAGGGGGGGGGGGGGCGCGTCTCATCCCTCGATTTTCAAGACAAATCTGCAACCTCGCAGTCACAAGTTTGCCTCGTTCCTCAACGGGCTTACCTGTTCTCCACATAGCAACCAGTGTTCAGCAGCAAAACAAACTGTGTCGGCCCAACAAACTGTTCCGGGAGCAGCCAGGGAGAGCGTCCAACACGGCCCATGGAACAGTGAATTCTAATTCACTCTGAAACAAGGCGCCGTCCCGAACAGAAACTGGGTTTGTGTGTTCAGGAAGTGGGTGCCACCTCCAATCATCGAGCAGTAACAATCTGCACCGCTCAGGAATTTGGGATTTTGCCGTCACAGTTTTTTCATTTTCAGGAATAATGGCAATTTTCGTGCCATACATGAACTAATCAAAGACTTATTGACTAACTAACAAGTTGGCCTGTTTACTGGAATAAAACGGTGAGAATGTGTGAAAACTGTGGATTGGAAATTTGGGCTGGCTTGGCTGTTAAAAAGTATTTTCCACCACAGCACAGTATATAGATATGAATGGACTGAATATTCTTTCAACAATAGTAACTATCATTTCAGAAATGGATGGATGTCGGTCTAAATGTTCACATTGGAGGCGACAGGGTGGCCCAGAGGTTACAGAGGCTGACCAGGTTCAAACCCCTTAAGAAGAATCAATCAACTTGAGGGTGGTCCTGGCTTCTGACGAGCAAAAATAAAAGGGAATGTCCCTGAAGGCATCAAAAGACGATTACATGAAGAAATATGGCAGATTGAGTCAATTCCTGACAAGCTGATGTTTTTGGAGAGGTTTTTTTTCTCTGAGGACTTGGAGTGGCGGAGCTCCTCCCTCGCCAGAACTCAAGAGTCAGCTGCCCTCTGGGGCTTGGACTAGTACCCCTCTGACGAACACACACACACACACACACACACACTCAGAGAGCTCAGGCTCAGACTTTGTAACTACGGACACATGGTTCATCACCTCTTCCAACATTATCAGGCGTACATCAAGTGCGGAGACTCAAAAACCCTCCCGTGGCCGAACTCCAGGACCCCGGGAGCTCTAGCGTCTCCTGATTGAGCTCCTTGACTCCTCATCTCCTTCTTCACATCTGCAGAACTCTGTTGTACTTTTCCAGGGTGCCGGTGGATATTCTGCTGTTTGCCCCGATAGCCCCCTTTCAAGCACGGCCACTTATTTCATAGCAGGACAGGAGTTGGGCTCGAGCAACAGGAGCAGGAGACGTTATTTCGCCACGTGTTTTGTTACAGAAGTGGAAAAAAAAAAAAAAATCCAGGTTGAGAAAGTAAAAGTCCTGCCAGAGATTTTCTAATTGGTTCCATTCTACAGCAACGGGGGACGCTCACCTGATTAAGAGCGCAGGTGGAGGGGAAAAATCCTGGCGGGACTTTCACTTCCTGAACCCGGAGTTTTTTCCACCTCTGACTGAAATGTGTTAGAAACGGCGGCGGCGAGGGCCTGATTTGAGGCGATGAGCTGCAAGCAGGAAATGATGCACAGCTAGGGGTCGAGCATCATGGTTACTGTGGTTTTAACTGCGGGGAACAACTGGACGTATGCACGAGTGTCAGTAGGAAAAGTTTAGGAGTTTTTCTTAATTGCCTCTGACTAAAAAAAACCTGACATTTTGGATTCTGGCAACTTCTGGGAGTCTGGAAACGGCTTGTTAGCACTGTTAACATTCCTGGTCGAACAGGGGAGACGCAGCAGGGCTCTCGCCTCTCAGCGTGATGCGTGTTGGGTGTTAACAAATATGCAACTAAAATCCAAAATGTCTGCTGATCTTCCATTAACTGTGGGCTGAATCCTTGTCCAAAGGCATGTCATATGCATTTACTCTAACAAGTTAAAGCCTCTGATTTATCCTTCACAGGTGCTTCTGCTCTGGGCTTGGCAGACGTCAAACTATCTGCAGAGATTCTCAGCAGAGCCCCTCACAGCGGTTGGATGTTTTATGCAACCTTTTGGAAATCACAAAGACAAAGAGAATGATAACTGAGGATAACACGTTTCCAGCTGCGGGACTCACATGTGGTTACCTTCGAAAACAATCGTGGCTCGTGCCAAGAATCTGAGGCTCGATTGTTTGTAGTGACACCTTGCGCCAAATCGCTTTCTTTCCAGAGGAAGAGGGGAAGCGGTCCAAGCCAACGCATTCCAGTCAGACCCAGCACATCATCCATCCCAGAAATACACAAACGACAGATATGAAACAGTAAGAGTGCTACTGTACAGCCACCAGAAGGAGCAGCAGCAGCCCTCAACACAATAACAGTGACGTTGCCACTTACCTCTGTCAGTGTGCTGCAGGAGGTTGAGGAGCGTGGGACAGACAGACAGCAGCCCTGGTGTGGACGGGGCTTTTATCTGCAGGTGGGTGGAGCTGCACAGCCTCTGTGAGAAGGTGGGTGAGAGAGAGAGAGAGAGAGAGAGAGAGAGAGAGAGAGAGAGAGAGAGAGAGAGAGAGAGAGAGAGAGAGAAACCACTGGATTTGTGTGTGGTGGAGAGAGAGAAGTCGAGAAGCTACTGAAGGAAAGTGAGGAGAGAGTTTCAAACCCGATCGACTGCACGAGGCGAGGAGGGAGATCCTAGTCTGACCTGGATCCCTGACTGTGCGCAGATAGCTTTAAGGGCAGGGTCTCACTCTGGTTAGCCAGCGCTGGCTGAGGTTGAGAGCAGACTCGTCATGGAGCAAGCATTTTGTGACTGCTGCACTGCAAAAAAATGTCCACCGAGTCTCATATTCAGTCTCTTGTTTCCAGTGCAGTTTCACTTGTTTCAGCAATTCTCCAGAAACAAGAGTTAACATCTTGAAAGAAGGCAGGAAAATGACAAGAACTGAACTCCTCTCAGATTTGTTTCTCTTGTTTTAACAAAAATAAGATTAAAGACTCACAACTCTGATGAAATTCATTGTTAACATGGCTATTTTTTTGCAGCGTGGAACAAGAGCAGCATGGGATGTTACTGGTCCCTCCTCCCTCTCCATCGTCCGGGAGGTGGGCGAGGGTGCCCTTGAGCAAGGCACCGCCGGGCCCAGATGCTTTGGCTTAGCCGCTCAGAGTTGCAAGGCTGGCAGTTTCGCTCCCAGGAATGTACGTAACCTCGCCTCCCCGAAGCTGTTGGTGCAAACAGAAATGTGTTTTTAACCGAATCAAGGTTCCTGCTTCTGTCCGAGACGTCCTGCACAGCCGGTTCACATCCCAATTACTGGATATTTATTTTAGTTTGTTTCTCCTTTTAGTAGTTTTGCAGATATTGTTTAGAAAGAAAACATTGTGATTACCCCCCCCCACCGATTTTACCATCAGCTCTCTGCAAATAGTCATGGCTTCACTCACTAGCCGCCTCACTGGGGGATGAAACATGCGACCAAATGCATTTTCTAACGTCCGGATAGTGGCAGTCTGTCTCCCTCCAAATACACCAGGAAGAACAACACGGAGCCGGCTGGGTGGAAACACTGACCTCATACCTGCCTGTGTGCAGACTTCCTGGTTGTGCCGTTATTAACCTGCCACTTAGATCCCAAGGCCAAGTGAAAGGCACACTGCTATTACTGTCTGTTTCCTGTTGCTCAATCAACTTCCTTTCATGTTGGCGGGCTAGCGGTCGTGAGTAACGCTAGCAGGTGCGCGGGCCGCTACTATCAAGAGTTTTCGAACAAGCCAAATTTATTGATTGCTTGGCAGCTCAAAAATGCCCCGAAATGACAGAAAATGTGCGGCGATGAATTCGCTAAATCGACCTCAGACTTTCTCGAGGCACGCCAGGAGGGAAACGCAGTCAGAGGGAGAGCTAGTGGTCAGCAGTTTAGCTTCAAAGGAAAAAGGTTGAGGCCTTTCATCGTCATCATCTTGAGTTTTGGTTTTGCAGGGATTGGCACCGGCTCCATCTCAGCGTGTCGGCAACGAGAGTCCCTTTCAAGCTGCTCTGTCTCTTTTCCCTACTGTGAATTTCATGTGTGTAGTGGACAGATATTTTGCCCACCGTTTCAACACAAAGTTACGCTACGCTACGAAACCCACTCGACACTTGAACTCAACTGGAATGGACAGAAGAAACGTCTCTCTCATATGATCGCTGTCAGCTACATGAGGAAAATGAACAATAAAAACCAGCTGATGGTTAATGGAAATCCACAAAGTGATGTCAGATGGGGTCTAGTGCGTTTCTATTTGGGGGTCTTTTATGTGACTCCTACTAAAGGCCATATTTGCCCTAAATCATGGCTCTGTTTTTTATTTTTGAAAGAAAGAAAGAAAGAAAGTAAGAAAGAAAGAAAGGACTAAGATAAACTCAAGAAGAGCAGCTGGACCTGGCTGCAGCTCCGTCACCGTGGGGGTGAGCAGCACTCCTATAGTGTTGCGTTCAGGTTCCACCGTCTTTTTCCATCCTAGCAGAATTACAGCTGTCGATTTTGGCTGTCGATCTCCATCCCGTCTGTTCGGCCTGTCGGAAAACATTTCACGAAAAGCACGAGTCTCATCAGGAAAGGGGAGCCGGTGAGTTTTTGAAGATAAACCCTCTGGATTGTGGGGACCGTTTCGTGCCGCTCTCGGTGATTTGGCTCACGAGGGGAAATAATAAAGCATTTTTTTTGGGTGAGGAAGTGATGAAAATGATTAGATGTGAAAATGTCGATTTACGCGTCGTGCGGCTTTAAAATGTGCTCGCTGACGTTCCACCGAGGAAACACAAGGATCACTGGAAAAGTGAAACAATTCAGGCAGCAGTCAAGGAGCGATTTCACAGGCCATTACAATCTAAAGTATGGGGTTCTGTGAAATGTGACCATTGACTTGACAGATATAATGCAGACGAGGGAGCAGCTCGGTGTGTGCAGGGCCTCACTCTTACTCATCAATACGTGTGATTCTTTATTAATCCCCATGAGCAACGTCTGTTTTTTCTTGCTCTTCTGAACCTGGTCCGGGGTCAGTGACTTTCTCAAGCTTGAGCTCAGGTCCTCCACCGGCATTCAACTCTTAGAAATGAGGCTATTTGAAAGTGTTGACTTGTGTCAGGCTCTGCCGTCTAATAGCCAATAAACCAAAGAAGTCACAGATCAATACCTCTTTGCCCCCATCCATCATACTCGTCCATGATCAACTCAAAGGCTTCATCAGGGAGATTTATGGCGTCTCGCTGGATTTTCTGCAGACAAGACCGCAGCATCAGTGTGAATCTAACAGTGAGCGTGTGAAAATCAACACTCGCCAGTGTTTATAAGAGTCCAATCAACACTTATTAACACTGAGAAATGATCCAGCACAGTTTCCAAACATTCATACATCAACCTGGTGTGGAGGCATTTCCTCTTGTTGCCTCTTGTTTTTTGGCCCGCCGGTGTGGAAAAAATGTGAACATCTTAATTTCCCTAGCAGACAGTGTTTATTTTGTGTTTTTTTTTTCATGGTATAAATAACCTAGACACCTCTTAAAAGTCACCGGGAAGATTCTCTTGAAATGGATTTGATTTTAGATCGTTTTTACGCCTTTTTCTGTGATGCATGGCGAAGCAAAAAGATGGAGCTAGACGTACAGGTTGGATGCTTTGTGTGTGTGTGTGTGTGTGTGTGTGTGTGTGTGTGTGTGTGTAAATGGTTCCCATTACAGCCAGGGTCTGTTTTATGTCTGTTGTTAGATTGTGATCAAACTAATAACTCGGTCATCATCTTGACTGCAGTTGCATGATGTCACCGCGTTGAGTGATGCAGCAGTAATACCATTTGCAGACGTCGATTACTCCAATGAGGCCAAACTGTGCATACATCCCCAGTAACAAAACAAACAGCGGCTCTTTACAGCGGATGGCGTGTGACCTGAAGGTAATGCATCACTCTGCACCGTCCTCCACAGTGAAACAATAAAACCACTGATTCCTGCTGGAACCACTTCCTGCCTGCGGTCTGAAGTCCGACCGGTTGTTTGCTCTGCTCTCGACCACCTTGGATCTGCCGTCGTTTCACAGCCCTCGCGACTTAAAATCCTCCTCCTTCGTGTTTGGTGGATGCTTGGAGGATTTGGCAGCGGGGGCGGTGAGTGCATAGAAACCAGACAGAGCAGCTTTTGGGGATAAGAGGGACCGTCGTCATTGCTTCCTTGCAGCCGGCGGGCTCGTGGGGGGGGAGGCACCGTGTCCAGGACAGCTCATCTTGCCAAATTAAATTGTCTCGCCTTCTCACTTTTCCTTTGAGCTTTTGATTGGGCCTCACTGGCAAAAAGCGAGGAGTGAAGCTTTACATAACAACATCACTGCCAGAGACCGTTTAAAGTGAGAAGAACCAAATAGCTGGGGTACCATAGCAAAATAAAAGCCCCCCTGTGCTGAACTGCACACAAAAAACAATGGGTTATACCATAATGGGTGGGTGGGAAAACATTTCAGAGATGAGAGTTGGACTTAAGATAATAACAAACCTTCACAACCTCCACACCTGTTCTCTGAAAAGTTAAATTGCTCCGAAGGTCAAAAGCGTTCTTTCATACATCGTACCGTGCCGGCGTGGCGGTGGCTTGTTTATCCATGTTGTCACCAAGTCTTTTTCCTTCGGCGAGCAAACCGAAGCGCGCCAGCTCCACGTGACATCACAGGAAAGGGATCATTACACCTTCACCGCCTTCATTTCCTGTGGTCCTTAAGTCTAAGGCTTATTAAGGCCTTGTGTGTCTGTCACTGTACTGGGTAACCTTATGGATAACAACCATCCTGTCGG
Organism: Hoplostethus atlanticus; assembly: GCA_034670405.1. Lineage (NCBI taxonomy): Eukaryota > Metazoa > Chordata > Actinopteri > Trachichthyiformes > Trachichthyidae > Hoplostethus > Hoplostethus atlanticus. The sequence goes on along the minus strand of JAXDDX010000317.1, from coordinate 167,761 downwards.
TGTTACTAAATATAACTCCATCCTCTCGCTCCAACAGTCCAGGAACAATTCACCCTCTATAATATAACATCTCTCAGATACACCGTCAAATATCATCCATCTGTGATGTTCAGTGCATTCAGTTATCTTGTCATGAAGTGTTTTGGTGTACCCACTTTCCCTGAACAAATGCAGCAGAGAGGCAAAATGCTGCTTAAGCACTGAAATGCATTTGTTTTGTTTTTTGTTACTGTAATTTTTGCTTTAACTGTTGTTTTTGTTTTTACTGTAAAATTCAGTTGAGTTTACTGCATTACTGTATGATTTCTTTCATATACAGTAATCTACTGTAATCTAATATTTTGTTTGTCTTCCATAAAAACACAAGCTATATATATATATATACCTCAGTCTATCACAGGGGATCACAGGGGATGCTTGCTGTACTTCATTTGAAGTACTTATGAGTAAATGACTCTTGCATAATCTTTTTTGATGACAGTTATTTAGTGTTTGACCGCATTATTTGATGTCCATTGTATTTGAAAATGCACCAATAATTAAACTTCAATGATGAACATATCTAATGTTCTGGTGCTATGATAAACTTTTGCATATAATATTCTCTCATTTGACACTGGTATTTATATTTTGCATGCTATATTAGATTTTGAACCCAAAATGAGCAGTATAGCATTCTGTGTTAAGAGTTTTGCACATTGAAACTCTGTTGTGCAAATTGAGTCAAAGCAATCGAAAAAAACTGTAGAAGCTCTTCATAAATACATTTGACAGTCCCCAGATTAAAAAGGTACTGGAAAAGAAATCTGGATTACTCCTCAGGATGTTTGAAGTATTTAGAGCAATTAGATCATGACATCACACACATGATGTTAGCCAGAGTTCAATAACGGGTATTGGTTGTAGATGATGACGACAGTATTCAACAGGTACAGTGGGAAAATGTGAAATTAACTGCTTACTCATGTAATCAGTTGCTGAAAGTAATCAGTTACTGAGTTTTTTTTTTTTTACTTTTTATTTTCATTTTTAACAGGACAGAACATTCCCTGACATAAGACCTCGTAATAATAATAACAATAATAATAATAATAAAATACATAAATAAAAATATATTAAAAAAATAATATATTAAAAAAATATATAAAAATATAAAATAAATAATATATTACAATTAAATACAATTAAATAAATAAAATAAAATATATATATTAAAATAAAAATAAATAAAGAAACAGACATGTAGAAAAAGCGGGGCATTTGCAGCAAAGCAGGGTCAGTTCCAGTTGAACACAACGCGGCATTTCCATCTGTGTGTGTCCAGATCTAATCTGTGTGGACTTCCAATCTGATTTCCCCCTTTTTGTTACCTTGAACTAAAATTGCACTTCTACGGCCTCCAGTAACAAACACAGACAAAGCTCTGTGTTGCTCTGCGGCGAGCATATCTTCCAAGATGGAGGGATATGAGCATGAGAATTCTTCTTTCTCGCCCACACTGTGTCAACTATTTCGCCATTGGAATCAGAGCGCCGTTCACGGGCCTTGGACATCAAGGTAATCTCTCTTGCCGTCGAGATTACTGCATTTATGTGAGAGAATACCGCAGCATTAAGAGACTCCCTCTCAGATGTTTTATTTATTTGCCTTGCAGCGTGGAGCCAAGCGTTTTGGTTTGCAGTTCATTCCTGCGCTGCCCTTGGAGCAGCAGCCAGATATTTGGACTGGAAACCCCCGATGTTTGGTGGTGGGGAGTAAATTAATCGATTTAGGTGGATCCAAAAAAGAGCCCGCTCGCAGCTTGACAAGTGCTGAGTCACTGTCTGTTCATCTGGTACTTTGTCTGGCTGGTGTCTGGACCCACTAAGTGTGAGGCAAATGTTTGATATTGGCTTTAGCAGGGCACACTGAAGCACAGAGGTTGTGAGGAAACATAGGAGTCATAAAAATGGATAAACACAATGTGATTTAACAAATAACACACAAAAATTGTATTTATTGAACAGCTTGGATTGGAAAAAAGTATGTGAACCTTGAGATTTAGTGGCTGCTAGAACCTCCTCTAGTGGTCAGGAGGTATTTTGGACCATCCCTCCTCACAGAACGGCTTCAGGTCATTGATGTTTTTCGGGATGTCTTGCATGAGCAGCTTGTTTCAGGTCATGCCGCAAAACATTTCAGTAGGGTTAAGGTCAGCGTGTGTGTGTGTTGCTTGTTAAGTCACATTGTGTTTTTATGACTTAGACGAAGATCGGATCATATTTTAGGAGCCATTTATGCAGGAATGGATCTGAAGTCAAGTCCTTTACTTGTTTAGCCCTTGATCACAGCGACAGTCTCAAAGGGCTTCACAGCACCCACACTATGAAAACAACAAATGACATCACATGACATGTGGACCCTCGCAGAGGACAAGAAAAAAACTCCCACAAAGCGTTTTAGGAAGAAATGGAAGAAACCTTGGGACTCAGAGAGAGGCTGCAATAGATGTCGAGTATACAGAATAAACACAATCAGGACACTTGGGTGGGACGTCCTGATCTGGCGTCAACAGCAGCTCGGTCAGCATCGTCTCAGGAGTGGAGAGATGAATCGGTCCAGACCGTCGAACAGAGCGAGGGAGATTCAAACAGAACATATTTGGCGCCTAAGCAAGTATTCAATAGAAAAAAAAAAAGGGTTTCAGCACAAAGATGAAATACTGCATGTGTTTGCCATGTTTGAATTATGGAAGGATCCAGACGGCATGAAATGGACAATAAATACCAGGAGTCAGTGTGGACTCAGGAGTTAGACTACAACAATAACTTGTCCTGGGATCAGTGAATAAACACGCTGTGTTTTGAGAACCGTACTTCTGTTTAACGCATTAGCGCACTCTCAAATACTCTCAAATACTCTCAATACCGCTGAAAATAAGCTAGCCGGAGAACATGTTACAAGCACACACTGGAAGATCAAGACAAAACCTGTTGTGGTTTGGGTGTAGATCCAGTCACTAACCTTATAAGTGAATAGTCTGACTAGGTAGGTGTCACTGATTGAGGCAGTTGCAGGTTAAAGCAACCAATGCAACTACTAGCCGCTAACCAGATGCTATGATCTGTTAGCTAACGAGCTGACACGATCTGAACCCCCCAAATTGCTCCCAGTTAAAAAACAGCACAGCAATGAACCATATGTACTGAACTGTGCTAAGACGGCCGAACCCCCGAGGCTGCCGGAGGGGCGTTACGTCACCTCGGACCCGGTTTCTTGTTCATGAGGAGGTGGGAGGTGGGAGGTGCAGCCCTGGAGCGGTGTTATGATCCTGTTGAGCTGGCGTGTCTTATTGGGAAGCCTGGATAAATAACAGTGAAATGACAGCAAGCATTAGGAACGTGAATGAACGTACTTCCATATTTTTTTAGAGTGCATACAATGAAAAAAAGGAGATAAATATTTCATTTTATTCCTGCTTTAGCAATTGAATCTCATAGAAACTATCTACAGGACACTCTTATTGTTCTCCAGCCGGTCCCTATAAGGCTGAAAGGCTACTAAACTGAAGGCTGTCTGTAGTAAGGGGGTGTATTGTGGTCAGTTGCTGCCCTGTTGAAATCAACAACTAGCAATCAGACTAATTGCATTCACCTGCATCTAATTGTGGGCGTCGCCAGTCACTCTGGGGACTCATAAAGAGCAGCCAGCCAGCTCAGGAGAGTGAAGTGAAATATTATGCCGGGATCAGACTACAAGATATTTTTGTCTGTTACGATGGTCACTGTGTCAGATTAGGCGATATAGAGTGATAAATTCGTGCCGTGTCTTGGCTGACAGACATGACAGACTACACGTTGGTCACCGACCAATAATCGCTTGCTGACGTGCGTGATGTCATCGAAAAGCAGGTGCTAGGCAACGAGAATGTAAACAAACAATGGCGTCCGAAGCGGTATGCATGATATTAGCTGTCTTGTGTTCTGAAAAGGCAAAAAAAAAAAGAAAAAAACACTGTGGACCCGTTCTTGGGTCGCATGAAGAGAACAGTATGGGTTGTCAATCCTTCAAAGAGGTGAAAAATAACCATGTTTTAGCCTGTAGTGAAACCTAAATGTAGCTAGCTGGCTAGCCTCCACAGCTCGACAAACCTTTCCTCTGTTTCATAGTTCCACCTAGCGGCACCAACAAATTCATTTCTCTTTCGCTTCGCCATGTTTGTTTATAGTGCTCCATGCTCCTATTGGTCAACGTCACGGACGAGACGGAACACGTCGTGGACGGCAAAAAAAAATTCTAACATGCTAGTCTTTTGTCGGGACGTCGTGAGGCGTCCCAGATGCGGCGTCGGTTGTCGTCCGCTATGTCACACTACACAAGATAAAACGATAGATTGTCGCACCCTGTCGTTCCCGACTCGACCCGACGCCCTACGTCTGCCGAATCGGGCTATAATCAGCCTGATATCGTGTAGTCTGAACCCGCCATCAGTCACATGCTGTCTAGTTGTGCAGTTGGTTATCTTTATTATTTGGTCCTTTATGTTTTTTAAAAGAAACATCACTCCCATAGGCAGCAGTGTCTCGCCCACCAGCAGCTATTGATCTCTGTGCTCTAATCACTTGATGGAGCAATTGACCCACGGCCTTGGGCCTTATTACCTTATTACCTTATTACCTTCAATAAATAACAATGAATGCTAAGACTCTCTCTTCATGGACTTTATTTTACCCGCTGCACCTTAGCAGTGAGTTGACTGATCTAACTCCTTCACCATGAAACATGAACGTCACTGCTGCCCAGATAAAATTAACAGAACATTTTCAAAGCAAGTCGTTCCCTCTCTTCCACCTATGTAGGTCGTGTTACCGAGTTGTGGGTGGGTGAGAATTTACAGCCGTCTCTCCACGGGTAATTTGCAACAACGTTTACGCACTTCAAACTACCAGGAACGCCAGACCACAGCTATTTCAACCCCATGCAGCGCAAACGGTCGACGGCACCGTTCAAAACGTCTCGTCACGTGTTTTTTCGGGGGGGAACATTTGTCCGGCGACCGGGCCGCCTGATGTTGAGCAGGAATGTTTTCTGTGTGTGAGCGACGGCAAGGAGCTGAATTCCTTCCTGCTTGTGTGTCGGATGAACCCACAAAGCCCTGTTTTATTTCTACTGTTGGCAAAACATCGGTATTAGTATCTTCGGGAGAGGCTTACTTATACGCCTCGCCAACCAGACCAGGACGCTGCCCTTCGCCAGCATCGCAGAGTGGATGTGGATCCCAGATTCTGTCTATGAAAGCTTAAAATGCACACACTCAGACATGATGCACACACACACACACACACCACTTCCACTCCCATCCAAAGCTTCTCAGACACCATTAAGACAAACACAGGCTGTTAGGCTGCGGCTGCAACACCACAACCACTGTGCCCTTTACAACGTGCAACATAAAACACAAATTCATGAATTTCTTGACAGGCAAAAAGGGTGTGTGTGTGTGTGTGTGTGCAGCCAGAAGCAGCAAAAACTGAGTTGGCCAGAAGCAGCAAAGTTGAGACAGACAGTGCAAACAATTCCCAGCATTCCACTGAGCACCAGAGCAAATTGACCCAGGCACTCTGTTGCCACATGGCCCAGGACTCGGACGCCCTAGCCTGGATACGCTCAGGACCGCGGTGGCCTCTAACTCAAAAGCATGTTAGCAGCAAGTATGGACACAAATATGGATCCAGAAAGCCACGCCCCTGAATGTGTCCAGTCAGACGTTATTTTTGTTTAATGGTTTTGCCTTCAATTAAAGGGGCAATAAGTAGATTTCTATCAATGTTGTTGCAATTCCTGCAGGTTGCCAATAGAGGTCGCTAAAGGTCATAATTACTTAAAGCTCCTTTAAAAGAAGCCCTGGAGGATTTTAGGTTTGAGCGCTCCATATTGTTGATCCCTTATCCAGCAATGGAAACAGCTGACGTCAGCCGTTTCTGGAAGAGTTTATCAACTCCCAGAGCATTCGCAACTTATTGCTATTGCCTCGGTTTTGACCCCCGTTGCACCTTTTTGATTGATATCGAGCGGGAGGATGCTGGCAGTCTGAGAGAGCGTCTGAGCGGCTTGTCATTTCAAACAAACCCTACCAGGAATAGATGAGACCAGAGAGAGAGACAGGAAAAACAGAGGGGATAAGAAAGGCACCAGATCAGAAAAATAAAAGACTACTGTTGGTCTTCCCAGTGGGTCTGCGCCTCCCACCGGCGTGCCTCCTCGGCAGCTCGGCTCTGGACCCTGTTTGTCCAGCTTTGATGGACTGAGCTTTCTTTCTCTTTGCTTGCCAGGGGAACAAGTTTTTACTGGCGTGCCGCGGAGCTCGATCGAGTCCCACGCTGCGAGATTACACACAGACCGTGTTGCCTGAGAAAGGATTCAGCGTCTGACAACCCATAATGGAGTTTTATTGAATTCTGCAGCTGGTAAAAGTCAAGCAGTCCCAAAGCTTGTCCGCCTGCCTTACGTTGGCGAGGGAATTGCGATGATGCACAGTGCAATGGACAGTGGGTACCGCTACAAAAATGCTAACAATTGCTTCAAAACGGTGCATTTGAAACCCTGACTTAGCAATTGTGTCTGCACAGGGGTTGACTCACTCCCCCCCTCTCTCTCGAACACAGTGAGGATCACATTTCCTGTCTGCATTTGGTTAAAGGATGGCACCGAAACTCGACAGCCTTCGAAGGTTTCCCGGCAAACACTTTGACATTAAATTAAAAGCGGAAATTTTGAGACGATGACGTCCGTCGCCGTCCGTAGTCATCCGTACGTCCTACCTGCACCGCTCAGTGAAATCAGGACCTAAATGTGGTATCAATTCAAAACGTTTTCCGAAGCTGAATCGGGTTGGAGTTGGCCACCTCCTGCACGCTGCCATCTGTGAGACGCTCGCTGGCTCCCGTCTGACAGTTCGGTCAAAAATGAGTTATTCATATATATATCGCAGCTCCACACGCAGCTCTTCAGTTGCGGTGAAGTTAGATTATTGAAAGTGATTATTTAAGCTGGGAAAAAAAAAAAAAAACGTGAAAAGATTGGGGACGTTTGATTTATGGGGTGTGAAAACGTTTAGCACTCGACGACTCGACTCGACTACTCTGAAAGCAGGTGAATTATAAGTCCTGAAATACAATATCGTGTACCAGGCCAACCCTCACATCCCCTCAAGCTGTATCACACACACACACACACACACACACACACACACACACACACACACACACCGCCATCTGTATTCTTGTCTGGTTTACATTGTGCAATAAGTTGAAGTGATTCACTGGTTGTGCATGAGAGCTGAACTGAACATGGTACATGAGATCCAGCAGTTTGCAGTGGGACAAATTGACTACAGGTGTGTGTGTGTGTGTAGTTGCCTCCCTACTTGGGCTACTGGTATTTACAGCTAAATGTCTGCTTATTGTGGGTCTGTCTTAGTCTCTCTCTCTGCTGAGTCTGTCATCGTGAACTAGGATTCAGACGGAACCACTAAGTTCCTTTTTTGCACAAAAATGTGTCCAGTTTCACCATCGCCTGTTAGCATGACTCAGTGAAATGGGGTGCATGGGCAGTTTCATGCTTGAAGAATGATCCTTTATTTCTGAACCTTTGAAGTTTTTTTGTTTCCTGGCATTTTTACCTTTTATTCAGGTCAAATTAGAGACAGACAGCAAATTTAACAGACCAAGGAGCTGAAGACAACACGATCGGCGGCGTTCGGATAATGTCACTCATGTTATGTAATGTTTGAGAATGCCATTTGTCCCTGAGCGGTTCAAGGCAACGATGTGGGTGTTCATTTACGGACGGGTGTCGCATGGGATCTCCGAGCACCCTCCTCGACCAATAGAGCAAATGTGATGGATTTACAGACCCGGGGGTCAACGGAAGGTCACCCTTCGTCTTTATGGCGTTACGGGATAGGAAAACGTTCCCCGTCAGAATCTCAACATCGAATCAGTCGATTTCGAAGCGGTTATGGGGTAGCGATGATATACTTTATTGATCCCCGTGAAGTCGGGGTGCAGGGTGCAGCTACTGAACGGGCCACCCCCTGGAGCTGGAAGGGATTCAGGGGCTCGAACCCTCCTGAAGGACGGCCGCCCCACCACGTTGAGTGTAGACGGTGTGCAAATGTTTAGTCTGACGCGTTTTATTTTCGTGCGGTTTCCTTGCGTCCCGTCCAGCCGCTCGGCAGAGGTGCTTGACTGCTTGTTTTAAGCCGACAGGACAACCTTCCCCTCCCACCCCCTCTCCTTTCCTGGGGCATTCCTTATGAAGAGACAAAACAAATGACTTCAGTGAGCGGCGCTTTCGCTCTCTTTGCTCAGACTGAGAACAATCCACAGTGGCTGGGGGGGAGAGGCCATGTGAACGCCGGTCAAACCCACTGACTGTTCATCTTTATTTGATGGAGATGAGCGTCTTCTAATCCATCTTCTTAAACCTGCACTCTGTCACTTTATGTCAAAATACAAACTCGGGATAACAAACTTGTTTCCTTGAGGGTTTTGCTGAAATCACTTAATTGTACCATTACTGTTTCCTTCCCATTGTCTTCAATTGATGACAGTTAGTCTTGTCAGTTAAGAAGATGACTAGCTAGGAAATATAGAAGAGTTGTGATTTCAAGAAAACAGGGGATTAAAACAATAGTGATGTACGGAAGCTGAGAGTGGCCATGGTTGCACAGTGTTGGTGTGTTTTATTCCTTTTGGTCAGCAATAAACTGGCCCAGAGTTTGATAGCTTGGTGTAGTTTTCATCTGGAGTTCCTCAACATCGACATCTGATCAAACAATGAAACAATAGATGTTTCTGTTCTGATCGAGGATCCCCCCCCACCCCCAAAAGAAATCAAAAAGTCATTTGAGGGGCCAAGGCTGGTTCAGACCCACAGCAACATGAACGTTCACATTGGGAGCTGTGATGATTCAATCAGTGCACTGGGTATCTGCGGTTGTCTTTGGTGTTTTAACACATTAGAGCGTTCTCCTGTGGAACGCTCCCTCGGTCGGGGATTTTATCAGCGCTGGCGCGGGACCTGAGTGGTGGGTTTCACACTTTAGCTCCACACTGAGATTTAGATGCTTTCGGGGGAGCGCACAACTTCTCCGGCCTTGTTAGACTTGGCGAGCGCCGCTGATACATGTGTCACAGGCCTCACATTCTCTAGACCCAGCTCAGGCTCACACTAATATATACTTTTTACGGGGGTTTTACTTGGCGGGGGCACGGGGCGACCGTCTTGCCTCGGCCTCCAAGAGAAACAGAAAAGCGTTACGGGGGAGGACAGATGGCCCAGAACAGTGTGCAAAGAGTTTGAAACGAAATAATGTTGTTGCACCAAAGGCATTCTCCTGCCGAACGGCCCTGGCTAACCTTGACACCAAGTCCAGTGTTTGAACAGATGTTGGCTGTGCACAGCGCTGACCCCTAGTGGCGGTTTAGAGGAAATGCACCCGTGCAGAAAAAGCAGATGAACTCTCCACAATGCTGCATGCAGCTACAGTAGCATGCCTGTACACTATGATACTGCAGTTCAATGTGATAGTTCATGGCACATTATCACTTTTATTTTGGATGTGTAGGAAACAACAGAAGCTTTTAGTTGTCGCACTGCATAACTAGGCTACTGGTCATTATCTTATTTTGTAGATAGGAAAAATGTTTTGGATTGAGAGGTCATTTAATAGTTCCTAAGTGGAGAGGGAAGTTTACCCGGCCACGAGGCGAAAGACACGAGCAATTTGTGCGTAATCCATGACCCACAATTCCTTGAGCCAGGATTCCAACTGTCTGCTTGGACTCCATCCGTAAACAAGATCTTATTTCTGAAATTGACGTGTTTGAGGTAACGTTCTCATGCCTAGATTTATTCTGAAAAGCAGTTGAGGGTTCCAGGTTTGGCAAAGAAGAGCAGAGAAACTCAAGAAAACAGAAATAATGAAGGAATAACAGAAAAATAACAAAGAATCCTCTGCAGCACAAACTCAACGCTCACAATAAGTCTGCAGAGAAAGCAAGCTCTTGTTCACTGATATTAGACTATTAACTTTAATGGCAGGATATGGATGCATGATCCTATACTAATATTACTCTGGTCTTTGGCAGGGCAGTGGTGCTTGACCAGTGAATACACCCCCACCACCCCACCCAACAATATGTCAAATTGTGTTCTGCCGATGATCAGACTGAAATGAACCTCCCAGATTGCAGGAAAGCCGAGGATCAAGACCAAAGCTAGAAAAACACCATCCAAACTTGCGAAGATAGACGTTACTCCAGTCGTCAGGACCGTGGCCGTCTCGTTCCAGAGCAGACCTGGCAGATGACGGACCGACCTGACCATTGGTTCAGACTTGATTTGTAACCGTAGAACGTGTCTCGAGACATTCCACACGTCAGCGCAAGTTTTCCCCACTGAGATTGAATGCGGGGTGTTTTTCTTCTTCTTCGCTCAGACCAATTGATTGGGAGTTAATGTTGGATTAACAGCGTTACACCCAAATCGCCGCTCTGCCGTCCAAGAATTAGTAAGAGGGAAATTACGATTCAGGGGCGTTCAGGGCCTCGTTTCTGTGTGTGAGGATCACCGGCCTTCACAGAAATTGGGCTTAATAAAACATTGCACCAGAAAAATAGCATTTAATCATAATAGTGCACCAAAAAAAAAAGATCTGTTATCCAAATTTGGTGGTATTACTGTTCATGATATACATTTAAGTTGTCAGGAAATATCTTTTGATACCAAAAGACACATCCAAATTGAAATAATAGACACAAATGTCATTTCAATGTATTTTTTCAGGCATACTCAATTGAAATTGAGCTCAACTTAATCCCTGTTGCAAATAGAGATCTGTCCTCCAGATGGTCCGATGGCTTCAGTCTCTGGTGTTAATATGTGATGATAAGCCACGGGGCAATTTGCCATGATGACAGGGAATTGCATTCTTTGTTCCTTGTTCCAATAAAGGAAATGCATCATCTTTGTTTGGTGGACAGTCTGAACCGGCTGCGTCATCTCAAAAGCCATCGCAGCTTACAGAGTTAAAACCCCGAGGAGACAGACAGATCATCCATCTCCCAAAAGGTAAATTGATTGAAGGGTTTGTCAAAAAGTCACTGTAATCCTTTATTCTGAGGAAATACCCACTGGACACAAAGAAGAAAAACTTTATTGAAATTCTATTATTACATGTTACAAATTTCTTAAACTTCCTGTATCCTAGGTTAAAGGAAAGCTCAGACAAACAGGTTCTGATCAGTACAATCACCAAATAAACAGACAAACATGAAAGTTAGAAACCCTAGAATAAACCTATTGAGGGAACACCATTGTTTTTGTAATACATGGAGCAGCTCCACTGGAATACATGGTGTATTTTTCCCAACAGTACAGGACTGTGGTAGTACTAGGCACTGATCAAAGCGGTACCCAAGTCAGTTATCCCCTCAACACAGTTGCCTCTTGCTGGCTATCCTCTTGGACCTCCTAGGACCACCATTCTCTTCGACCGATGTCTCTTTGCGTCCGGTGTGCGTGGGCTCCCCGGTATTCACGTGGCTTGGCGTTTCCTCCCGTGAGGCTGCGGTCTCGGAGGGTTCCTGACGGGTTCTCCTCCCCCTCACACCTTGAGATGTTTGTTTGACTTCCCCAGACTTCTTCTTCTTCGGCTGCTCCTTTGACGTCTTCAACGCTTCGTGAGTGTTCTTGCTGCCGGGCTCCTCGTCCGTCCTATCCGTCTTTCTAGCCTTTGATTTCTTCTTTGTTGGTTTACTTTGGTTCGTTGTGTCTTGCAGCGTTTCAACCATTTTATCAGCTTGTTTCCTTTTCCTCCCTTGGGTTTTCGGAGAATGGACCTGGCTCTTTGTGGCTTGCGGTTCCTCTCGAGTATCCGCGGCTTCGTTCTTCATTTCAAGAGCTTTATACGTCTCCTGTGAAATCACATATTTCTTCAAATCACTGTAAAATAAAATTCCTTTACTGGATGCGACACTTTCAAATCAAACCGGGCTCACCTCTACTTCTGCAAGTTCAGACTTCAGGTTGGACAGTTGACTCATCATCTCTTGTATCTGCAGCTGAAACGGCAGATAGAAATATTGAGAAACTATTGATCACCAGTGAAATGTGATTCCAATTTGAACTCGCCTGTTTATTGAGGATGCGTTTTGCCTGCTGCCCCGCCTCTTTCTGCCTCCTATGAAAATCCATTTTACAATACGTTATGTTCTCACTTGCACCTTAAATGTCACAATTCACAGGAAGCATTTCATCACATGCAATAATGCCCATCTTCACTTTCTCAACATCATTACTTATTAGCCACCATCGTCTCCATCTGAGCGAGCACTACTCTTTTCTCTGCTATGGCTCTCTGGACGTCCTCCTCCTTCACCCTGGCCAGGAGGGACTTGGGCTCCAGCTCCATGACCTCGGGCAAAGGCAGCATCATCTTGAGGAACAACCTGGCCAAGTCGATGGTCTCCTCACAGGAGGGAAACTGAAACAGGAGAAGCATCAGGATCAGCTGGACCCCCTTTATCCCTGGGCGTTTATGGTGCACATCAACAAGCTAGCTATGGTGTGTTAAGTTTTGCGTTCGAGTCATGTTTTCCCCCGGCAGCTGCAGGCTCACCTTTTTGAGTTCGGCCTCGACTTTCTCCTTGGAGACCAGCGCCAGATTTAAGGCCGTGGTTTCACTTTTTAACAGCCTCTGCGCCTCTGCCAGGTCGCCCTGAGAACAGTCACAACATCCCATTACGTCACCGCACGGCCATCTTGGTGGGAAAACAACACAATGATCAAGGTGTAGCCGAACAGGCGGTTTTGATCAAGCAGCAGTCGGTGAGTCATGCTTATGCAGCATCAGGGAGAGAATAACAAGAGGGTAAACTTTGGCATTTCAGTCACATCTCAGTCAGTGTGAAGCAGACACACAGCTCTTGGTGCTGGTCCTTGATCAGTTCTGGTACAATTGGAAAATCAGGAATCCATTGTATTTTCTTTCTTTTTAAGCTGAAAACTGGACGATCCTAGACCAGAGACTGACATGAACAGCTCAAAACCTATGTGTGTGTGTGTAGCCGTTTGAAGTGTTGTGTGTTCAGTCTATCTCCCATTTAATAATAATTAAAAAAAAAAATTGCCTCAAGTTTTTTGATGAGTTTCTCTCGCCTCATCTTTTCAATGAACTCCAGGTCGCTTGGCGTCGACTCGTACCCCTTCATCCCTCTCAGCATCGAGTTGGGGTCATCTTCTAAAGCGCTTGCTGAGCAGACTGAGAACGAAACATTTAACACATTTACTGACCCCAGTACAGCCAATAGAACTTTACTAGCAGCTAACAGGGGGTCAAACCTTAGACCAACAGCTTGTACAGGACGTTATGAACCTGTATAGGAGGTAAAATGCTTTTCTATTGCTTCGTGACACTCACTTGTTGAATCATTGCGGGACCTTCGTATTATTTCCTTTGTCTGAGAGTATTTGACGTCCATGGTCTTCTTCACACTAGAGGGCAGCTGCTCCTGGGACCCTGGACAAACAGGAGAGACGCCAAATGAACAAATGATACTCAAGGCTCTTCTGAGTGACGTTACTGTACCTGGCCAGCTCTCTCGACGGTCTGTTGGAACAGCCAAATATATTCCCACTGGCTGATTTTCCACAACTTTGTCCCACTCATCCGTTTCTATTGTACTGGACAATATATGTACTTTTCTAAGTCCTTCTAATCAGACTGAAATCACTTCAAATATCTAAAAGGTAGCACTAAAGTTAAAAGTTTTAAGGCTTTTAACTTAGTTTTACTTTCCTCTTTGAACACATTTTAACTAGGGCTGTCAAAATTAACGCGTTAATCCAGATTAATTAATTTGCATGATTAATTTGATTAAAAATTTTAACGCAATTAACACATGCGCAGCGCACAATGACTCAAAATCCCACAATTCCACTCACTGGCGCGGATTGGTGCTCCAACGCTATCTGGCGGCAGAACCAACTCGATAAAGATAGACGACTCTAAACAACATATTGGCCCTCTCGATGGGAAGTTTGAGTACAAAAAAACCCAAGACGGGACAATCGACCGACATAAAGTAGTTTGCACACTCTGCAGGAAGGAGTTTTCGTTTCACCGAAGCACTTCCAGCTTAAAGTACCACATCAACGCGAAGCATACATTAGTCGGGGATTCCTCTGCAAGTACTTCGGCGACGCCCGGTTTGCGCCAAACCACCCTTTATTTTGATATCTGGACACCATATCTGTTCTATAGTTTAAATAAAACACATGTTAAGTGTATATATCGCCTTCTGTCATGAGTCTTTTTGCCACCACAAAATGAAACACAATTAATAATAAATGGGTATTAATCGTGATTAATCTAAATTAATCCACAGCGGCCCTGTGATTAATCTGATTAAAAATTGTAATCGTTTGACAGCCCTAATTTTAACCAAAGATCGTCTATCTTTCCACCTGAGTGTTTCACTTCACTGCAGTACTGTTATATCATCACTATATCATTTTTTTAAATTGCAATTTTGCAAGATCATTGATGTGTATGTCTGACCCCAGAGCACCTTGAAACCTGTCCAAGTCCCGTTTGATTCATTTATTATATAGAAGAACGCATGGTTGTCTTTACTCCATGACTACAAGGCCGTCAAAAGCCACAGTGAGCAAGCCGACGGTGGTGAGATGTTCTGGATGTTGTCGGTGTGGTTGAGCAGGACCTTCACTCACCACACAAGCTTGTTTTTCTTTTCAGGAGTGTTGAGGTCAAATGTCCCGGTTTCTTTCTGTCCCGTGATGGCTTTTGGTTTTAAGAGCCGCTGCGTCTTCCTCCCCAATCAGCGGGTTTATTGTTTACACCTGTCCTTCATGCGGACGTGGCTGAGTCCTCCTTTCGACCAGCAGATGGCGACAAACTCCGACAGTTGGAGGTGGAGATGGAGGAGGTTTTAACTCAGCTTTTTTATTTGGGATAACAAAACTAGAATGAATGTGCAGTTTTGCAGTTTAACAGCAATAATAGTAATATTATCAGCTCTACTACTACTCATACTACTACTGGACTATGGCTACTTCTACTACTACTGCTGATAATAATAACTAGAATTGTACTGCAGTTTTCTAAGTTGTATATTTATTTGTTTTCTTATAACAAATATAATTACGACAATACAAATGTACTTAAAATGCTGCTGTGTGAAAACCTCACATCTGAAATTTTGTCCCTATTGTGATTTTCTTTGTTTTACTCTCATTGAAAGATGATATGGTCCTCTGGGTATTGACTAGGTCTCACGGCTCCAGTGGATCCCATGTACCGTTGTTATCCAGTAAGAGGGGCTGTGACTGTTGAGCTCTGGAAAGCAGAGGGTTTTTTGTTTTTTTTAGATAATAAGGGTTTCTTCCCTCTCTTCTGCAGCGGAAAAGAGTAATTTCTAAAGACAAAGACGTGAATGAAAGCCACAGCATGACACTTTCAGTCTGCCTTTAACAACATTCAAAGAGAGGGAGACATGCAGGCCAGATGACCAACAGACAGGCAGACAGACAGGCAGACAGACAGGGGACCCTAGATAGCCAACCGAACCTCCCAGCTATCTTTAAACCGAGCCCCGGGTGTCACGCTGCCAGTCCCGCATGTTTCACGGAGCTCCAGGAACTCAAGATGGCAGCGAGTGCTGAGTCGTAAATACCTCTGTTTTTAAACTGTCCGCTCCCATAATGCCCTGGGAGGGAGGAAGCAGGGAAGAGGGTCTCGGGGGGCTGTGAATCGGTGCTTTATGACACTGACTTGGCATGTATTAATAGACTAGTGAAAAGTGTGATTTTGTTCTGTTGAGGAAAAGTAATGTAAAACTGCAATATCAAGTATCTGTTTTCCTTGTTTTCCCTTTAGCTGAAAGTCATTGGATCATCGTTTTCAGGATGATCCAATGAAAACTCTTCCATCACCCTGTTGTTACATAAACAAAGAGATTTTTTTTCACCCTTTCTCAGGAACTAAAGTCTCAAAACGACCCAAAGATGTAGTTAAAACCTTGGATGTGAAAGATGCAGCGATGCCTAATGCCTCTTCATGTGAATGCACGCAGACCCCCAAACCCTCTCGGACATCGTTTACACCATCACACAAAACCTCCGACTGCGGTGAAAATCCAAATTGGCCATCGCGTCCCGTTAAAAGAGTCCCACAAAGGCCGTTTACAGCCGCTCCGACATGTAGAGTATTGACCAGGCCGGGCAGGCGGGTCGTAAAGAGACTGATGAAACAGCACCCTGGTGGCTGAGGGAGTATTAGAGAGACAGGTGCTCTGGCCTAATGGAGCCTAATGTACAACGACGAGTCTCTTATTGGAAAAGTGGATTGTTTTTACCCTTTTAGCCTCAAGACAAAAAAAAGAGGATCTGAACTCGACATTATAAGCAACGGATGAAAATGAAAACCCGCTGGTCTGTAAGATGACACCTAACGGTTTCTCATTCAACATCACGATGAGATATCTTTCTTTACCATGGCAACGACGGGGAAGAAGATGATGTGGATGACAAGGATACACATTTCATCTCAATTTCCACCGAAATACGAAGAATATGAAACAAAGTATGAGAGATAGGGACCAAAAAGTGACTGGACGTTGAGTCTTCATGTAGCAGGTCTTGCTGGGTGCTCGTTATTACATCATCCCTCCTGTCATATGGGACATTGTGGGTCTCGTAAACCCACAACAACCACGGGGGGGAAACAGGGAAACTTTCTGGAGCCATTCTTGAACATAAAGTGTATAAATATCATATATTTTAAGAATCGTCAAAATAAACGTACTACCTCACTGGTTATGGCATTGGATCAACAGAATGATATTCCTGGAGGGTATACCACCTCCACCTCCACCCCCCCATCACCTCCACCCCCCCCACACACACACACACTACCCCCGCCATCTGCCGGTGATGAGAGATGGGTAGGTGGAAACTTCTAGCCCTGCACTTTCTGACGTGCCACGCTCAGAGCTGTCAGGGAGGTTAATTCTGTAATGTCCTGTAATATGTGAGGACTGGACAATGGTGTGTGTGTGTGTGTGTGTGTGTGTGTGTGTGTGTTAGGAGGGGTTTGAGTTCAAATTCCCAGTGATGTGCCCTCAGTCAGTTTTCCAGTCTCAGATGGACAGTGAGTGTCAATACAGAGCATAGAAACTAAACTGGTATCGATGACGAAGGTATTTATTTCAGGATATTTGTACTCATTGTATTGTCTGTAAATAGCGTGGTGTATATACGGTGTGTGTATATACGATCCAATCACACGTACAGTTTATACATAGCTACATAGCTCTCTAATTGGCTGCCGTAGCTGCCGGTGAAATATCTCAGCACGACCATTTAGCATCGCTACGTCACCGAGTGTACAACGAGACGTCGAGTTCATGAGGATGTGGAGAGAAATAAATGCACCCAACAGTCTTACTGACACAAAAAGAAACACGTCTTATTGTTGGTTCACTAAGATGACGCCTTCCTCCGACAGATTTCAGCCGAGCAATCTGATTGGTTTCTTGTTTTCAGTCATTTTCTGTACATGTATTCAGGTATTATTTCTATAGAATGACATTTATAGTAGCATATACATGACATTTTAACATTACACACATATATATATTTATTATTAACCCACACGCAGATCACAGCTGCTGTTGTAATTCTTTTTATATACTTCTAGTCTATTATCTGCTGGTCAGCTGTCCCTTCAGCTGGTGATCACTTACACAATGAGGTTTCTGAACTGTTGAATTGGCTGTTTCAAGATCTGATCTCTGTCGTTGATGGGATCAGAGGTGAGACTGTAGAGGAAAGTGTCTTGGGTCTAACTCAATAAAACCTCTGTCTCACCCTGATTTAAAAGAACAGCTGAGTCACTGCCCAAGTTGAAAAACTAGCATCTCGTCGTCCATCACATCCCGTTTCCTCGACTCACTCTAGTTGCTTTTATCTCTCCTCAGCTCTTCGTTTATTTCCTGGCACTTCCAGCTTCCTCTTCTCTTTGGTCAGAGGGACACTGACCCTCACGACGCTTGCAATTTTGGCGATCCAGGAACTGAAGCTTCTTCTACTGGATGAGTTTCTACTGGAAACGTGAGCTTGTCACTGAAAGGTTGCCGGTTCCAATCCCGTTGTCTCTCCTCAACAACAGCAACCACATTACAACACTCCAGTTTAATGGCAATTGGGATTGTATGTAACTGAGTAATTATGAAGCGTTCAGTAGAGGCTGTTATGCTGCATGCACACTCACATGCACACTCACATGCACACTCACATGCACACACACACACAGACACACCACACCTGGGTAAATAAAGGTAAAAAAAGACTTGGACCTCCACCAATCAGGAGATTTATGTGGCAGAGTGTCAAGGAGAGGAACCAGTGACAGCTGGAGGACACACGCACACACACACACACACACACACACACACACACACACACACACACACACACACACGTCCTTGGTCTAATATTTTTCTCATTTTGTTGCACCAGCCTGATTTGAAACCCAGACACCCAACTCATATAACTCATATAACTCATATAACTCACACAACTCAATAACAGCCGTTTATTTTAGCACTCTGACCTGTTCCCATGACAACTCTGACCTCTGAATGCTAAGAAAGACATCACCTGTCTCCGACCTTCATGACTGGATCCACAACTGAAAGTAACCTGGATGTCCGAACCCCGGACGGGGCTCGCGGGTCACATGACCAGTGATAACATGTTTTCATGCATCTTGGTCCTCGGGCACAAGTTACATATTGTGCACATGGAATAAAAGCACGTTGAAGGTTTTTAGTACGACAGGAATGACTTGGCAGCTTTGGTACGGTTTTCATTTTCCCACCGAGCACCAGAGGAAACATCAAAATTCTTCGACCCCCGGCCTCCCTCCCTCCCCCCTCTCTCTCTCTCTCCCCAGGGACGGTCACAGACGGTCCCAAGGGCTCAGTCCATATGGTACAGTCTGTGCTGTGTGTGTGTGTGTGTGTGTGTGTGTGTGTGTGTTAGAGAGGGAGGAGGGGGGGGAGTCGTGGCTCAAGGTGTCAGAAGGGAGGGGGGTTTAAATTTAGCTGCAACACGGCTGATATCTGGCAGGTTCTCTCTCTCTCTCTCTCTCTCTCTCTCTCCCTCTCTCTCCCTCTCTCTCTCCCTCACAGCGGCGCTCCCCCTCAGTCTGTCAGGAGACGTGCCTCTCTCTTCCTCCCCTTCTCTTCCTCTTCTCCTCTCCCACCTACCGCTCCACCTGGATTGTACAGAGGCCAGCCGAGGACACGACAGAGAGAGAGAGAGAGAGAGAGAGAGAGAGAGAGAGAGAGAGAGAGAGAGAGAACGGGGGAGTCTCAGAAAGAGGAAACTGGGGGGGATTCACACTGAGGATAACGCTTCATCTCTGGAGGGCTGAAGGAACAGCCAGCGGCACTGCAGAGGCACAGCAGCACACCGGGCTGAGAGGTAAGACTGGAGCTGGGTGTTGTCAAATCATGACATCAGCAATATGTCAATCAATGATGTTAGAGCTGTATATGTACATGCAGTAAAAAGGTGTGTGTGTGTGTGTGTGTTTGGAATATCACCTGCATGGTACAAGCTAGTAATGCTGAAATCCTGACTCAATGTGTGCAATGTCTGCTGCTGCTGCTGCTGCTGCAGTCGTGCATTGGTTTCAAATATTGGCATTATTGGTATTTTATTTCATATGTGTTATTTCAGCAACAGCCTGCAGTACAGATGCTTCGACTAGTGTAACTCATGTAAAGAGCAGTTAGTGAACGGGGATGAACTCCAGATTAGAGATTAGAGACTCCAGACGGCGTCCTGGGGCTCCGGGAAGCTCAATTTAACATCACCCAATTGAATTTGCTCCAATTAGATTGAATTTAGCTTTTGTTTGGACCGGCTTACCTTCTAAACCGCTTGATGTTGATTGCAACAGTAGAAGACAAATAGTGTACAATGGTTCTACCTGTATGTGGAAGGATTACACGATGCGTTCAGGTGCTGTGCCCGTTTCCTGCAGAGTTATGAGACAACATGACAAGCCAAAATAAATCAGCCGTGCTTTTCAATTGAATCTGCTGGGCAGGGCATAACCCGATATCGCCCCGGTGGTCGGCGACGCGGCCCCCGCCACATCAAAGCTGCGGGCGATAATTCATCTGTGCAGTGATACCGTCTTGTGTCGGACCCCGGTGTTGCACGACGCGAGGCCGTATTGGTTGCAGCCAGGGAATTTCCAAAGGGCAGCGTGTCCATGAGAACCTGCAGCGGTGTCGTACGGTATCTCAGGGAGGGAGGGAGGAGGGAGGAGGGGGGAGGCTGGGGGTCAAGTTACCAGGCCTTCAGCCCTGTCTCAGTATGGAAACATCCTAGGGGGAGAAGGAGAGACAGACAGACAGATAGAGGCAAATGTCATGCCAATAAAGCAGAATTGAATTGCGAGAGAGAGAGAGAGAGGGGGAGAGAGAGAGAGGGGGAGAGAGAGGGGGAGGGAGGGAGACAGTAATTATTATTTCCCCCTTTGAAGCCATTGCTAAGAGCTGAGACGTGACGTACCGTGCTGACGCTGACAGTCTGATGATGTGTTGGTAGCCTCACTCAGAGATAACCGCCGTGCATTGTGGGTCGAGGTTACAGACACTGAACAGACATACAAAACATCTGACTTTCAGCTTTGATCTGGTCTTGGTCGTCTAAACCGAGAGAAATCATACGAAGTGAGTTTTTTCCCCGTTTAGACCCGTGAGAAGACTCGGTCAGAGCCAGCCTCACTACAAAGCTACCAGGCAGCGGTGTGAAGAACGAGACAACCTGCTCTTACAAGATGATTGATGGCTCAAAATGAAAATAAATACCAGTGATTTTTGAAGGAATAGATAGCTTACGCCCTTGGTTGGCAACATAGCGTTTTTCCATTCTGGCTCCTTTATATCTTATTTATATCCAGTGATGAAATTCAAGGAAAGACTTTTTTCCAAAATGGATTTAAAGCTTTTTGGAAACGGGACTCGTCCTGAGCAGGCCTGTTGATTGGTTGGTCCCCACATGGTCCCAGGATGAGGCTATATACACCCAAATTGGGACCTGGGGTGAAGGAGCGTTCCCTCGCTTGCCCTCACGGCAGGACTCCCACTAATCTCCCTCCTGTAGGCAGACATGTGGTCTGACAGAAGGGCCCTGCCCACCTTTTAAAAGGCTCGGGACCGAACGCTAAGCTGTTTAAGTAGGTACAGTAGCGGGGGACGGAGACCCCGTGGCCTTCTGGCGCTGGTAAGCCGCCATAAGCCAGGGAGGTGGCCGCCGCCCAGAGTCATGGCAGAATGGAGTGTGGATGTCTGCATGAGCATGTATGTATGTACATGTATGTATGTGAGAAGTAAGTGTATAAAGTGTGTGTGTGTAACCTCCAATTACCCACCTGCATTTGGACAAAACATCATTTCATTCCCCCAGAATTGAAAATTGAAGTAATGCCGTGCAGCATTTTCTATCTTATTCTCTTGAACACACACTGGAGCTAAAATACATCCATCAAAGGACTAAGTGGGCGGGACCGATGTTGTTATACAGTATAGAGCATATTCTGCTTTTCGTTATTGATCATGGCTCTTTCTCTCTCCTCCATCTAGTCTCACTCTGTGCTGCAGTGATCTTCCTCGTCTCTGTAAAACCCAAGAGAGTAAATCCTGTTTGTGTCTAATGAGCTGCAGGAGTTGGATCAGTGCAGTTGTACTGAATTTGGGTGCAATTGAACGGCGTGCGGCTCTCGCTCCATTGCCTTGATAGTGTGTGTGGTTTCCACTGCACTACACCTGGCTGCACCCTCCCCTCCTTTAGAGTGATTGACAGGTTGAGGGTAGCGGGGCGGTGATCATTAAACCAAACCTCCTGACACCTTGAGCTCCGCCAGCTGTAGGTCGGATTAGCAGGCCTGGCGTTGGCAGGTGTTGAAGGTGTGTGAGAGCCCGGCGGTATATAGGCGGCGCTATAGTTGTGACTATCATGGTGTCAATAAATCAGTGCAGATTCCTCCTCGATCGGCCCGAAGGCGTCTAGTCTGGGAGGAGAGATCAAACGCTGGTGCAGTCTGGCCTCAAAACCTCTCGGGGGGTCAGTCTGCTTTGAGATATTTTTCTTCCTCTTGTTGCTTCTTGCTTGTAGAGACCTTAAGAAACACCGGTAGAGCTGCATGTGGAGGCCCCGATGGAGCTGGAGGTCTGGATTAACTGGTCCTGGTTCACTGTTCTTATATTCCCATCACATCTTGACAGAGGATCCAGATCTTCCCTGACAAACACAAAACAGATAGAAAATCACGTGAAGCTACGAGTGGTCACTGTCACTCTGTCCTGTTAGCATGTGGTGGCAGCTCACGGTACGACCCCCTGCTGGGTAGGGGGGCTCCAGGTTCAAGGGAAGCATCCGCCCTGCTGAAAGGTCCCTACCAGCTCCAGGGCTGCTGGGCTGGAGTGTCACACGTTACTCTGGGATGAGGATGTTATGAAGCGAAGGTCCAAGGCTTGCAATGAGTAAATATCCCGTATTCTTAACATAACATAAACCAAATATATGGTATTTGAACGTAGCATTTTGCTTGTTTGGAGTGTGGCGGTATCATTTCTCGCTAAGCTGTCATAAAACACGATTTAGCTGGATGTGATATTATGATCAGAGTCTGCTGGACGTTCAGAGTGATGAAACCTCAAAGCCCTGCCGCAGATCGTGCCTCGTCTTTTAATGTGTTTAAAGACTTTAATCTAGTCTCTGTGGGGAGGACTAAGTGAAGCTGAAATTGTTCCAAAATAAAATACTCACCGTTTGAAGTTATCCATCATTTGTGACGCGTGTACATGAACCTTCTAAAGGATAAAAATACCTTTACAGACTGGATCATCTATATTTTAGATTCAAGTTCAAGTCATTTTGTTCATTTCCACAGAACCAGAATCATTTAATTGTTAAATGCAATACATGTATTTTCTATCACTGGTGACAGAGACAGAACAACAACTAACACACGTTTTTTATTCTACAAAATAAAAGTTTATGACATACAAGACTCAGCAAGTTGTGCTGCACGGTTTAGCTTAACAGCCTCTAAAGACCCAGAATGAAAAGATGACTCGGCTGTTTTGATTTCAATTACACTGCAATTACACACCAAGACTGCCTTTTCCAATATTTGTGTTTTGATCTAGAAGTATCTTTCTGGACAGTCCAACCACATTGTCTCAGTTTAGTTTACAATAAGGTCAAAATCTTGATATCAGACACCACTGATCCCATTTTGGTGAAACTTGGAGGGATGATGCATTTCGGCGCTGTGTTCTGACGTTTGAAAGATACAGGGGCCCCTATACTAAGATACAGGGGCCCCTATACTATACTCACCGACATGTTTAGTTCAGTTTGGTCCGTGGAGGATGGATGGAGAGATACATGGCGTTCCCCTCGGACCAGAGAGGTTGTTTCAGTCCCGGGGATCCTGTTTCCCTCGCAGAATACCGACCGGTCAGAGCTCTGGGAAAAGAACACTAAATATACCGAGAGAGCAGTGCTAATGTTGTCCAACCTCTCTCTCTCTCTCTCTCTCTCTCTCTCTCACTGCCAGACCCGCCTGCAGGGTTCTGCTGTCAAGTCGAGGGAAAGCGAGTCAAGTCATATCTATTTGTATAGCGGGGTTTACATCCAAAGATCAGTTGCAAGGTGCTTCTGCAGAAACACAAGAGACAAGTGACTGTGGAAAAACAACCCTCCATACTTGATGCCACCATTTGTTAGATGCTTACAAAACCTTTTTCTAGCCATAGCATGTGACAATGATTCAGTGATCTTGATTGATTGATTGATTTTGAGCATTTTAAGTTGTTTGTTTTAAAGAAATTGATGATCAGTGTGAGACAAAACTGTTTCAAGGTCATACTGTCCCCGATTTATTTGCTAAAACACATCGTCAGTGGACAGTTCCTTTAGCTTTATGTGTGTCTTATTGCCGACACCTTACTCGACGACGCCCGGCTGATTTCCCAAGATGCATCGCCAAAGAAACAGGCTCGTGAACACCTCCCATCAATATCTCCGGGCCGGCGTCGGCCTGTTACCTGTGACAGCCGAGACACAGTCCCCGCTCGTCTCCGTGGGAAGTGTAGAAGTGAGTAATGGTGCTGCATCAGCACGCCGTGGGCCGCTGGTGATGGATGTCTGTCAGCAGCAGATCCCAGCTCAGGGCTTAAAGTTGATGTCTGCTCGGCTTGTCAGATATTTTTTGTCTGAACAGCAAAAAAAAACCCACTTGGAATCTGATCTTCACATTTTCAGGTGATTTGAAATGTGATTCGTCGGATAATGCAACTCAGATCAGATTTCACGTGCTTTCTATTTTGTCTGCCTCCATGTGTTACAGATCTGGGGTCTGTCTCACGAAGCAAGTTCAATACAGTCAGGGTATCTAGCCATGGCTTCGCAAAACCAAACCTTGGCAATCCTGACTAACCGGAGCTGGTTGTCAACTCGCTCTGTCAATCCAGGACTTTCTAATCATTCACGTAAAAGGGGCGGGGTTTGTAGCCAAATAGCCAATTGCATGACACATGGACAGATCCAGAGCAGCACAACTTTATTGATCCCTGTGGGGACATTAGGTCCCTGCAGCAGCAGCAAAAGTAAAACCCGATCTGACCACTTATAAATCATTGGACAATGACAAAAGTGTGTGGTAGTCACCAGGAATTTAGAAAAAATGTCCTCCATCATGAAACAGAAAGAAAGTTTCCAGGAAACATTTGACATCTAAATAGATTTTTATTCTCTTTGTTTCCTGACTCGGGGAACGTTCATCACCATCTACAGTTTCCCCCCTAAAACTGTCACTGCATCACCACCCTCGCTGTATTCACTGCCTCTGTGTGGTAAATGTACTGAACTTCCTGTGTGAGCTGCTTGTCGGGGCCGATGCTTTCCATGACGCAGCAGAAATGTTGGTGGTGGAATACAGCACCGTCGTGTTCGCAATGCCTTCCACAGCTGCTAAATGCCAGTGACAGGCAGGGTACCAAAAATAAGATATCCTCTGTGTGGAAAAAAAAAAAATCTTCAGCTGACAAAATATTTTCTGGAAGTAAAAGTTTTTTTATTTTCTGTAAAAATAAAAATTTGACGGCAAATTACGGGATGAGTTGCCAATTCCATTAGTCTGTAAAACCTCGGCTGGCAGTCGGAGGCAATCAGGAAGGTCATTTGCACTGATGACCTGTCAACACAGAGGAACACTGAGCTGAAGCATCCACCAAGCTGCTACAGTCGCAGTTAGTGTGCTTGTCTAGGGTCAGTTTTTGTAACCTTCTCAGGCAAAACTGACTGGAGATCAGTATTTCCAGCTGATAAAGTGAGTGAAAGAGGTTTCGGTTGGACCACCATAGAGCGTCATGTCAGTTTGGTTGCTCTGACCGGTCTCTCCCTGAGGTCCACTTCCTGGTTTGAGTGCAGTGACATCATCACATTGCTGCCAACCCTACACCAGTGTGTTCAAAGTGGCCGGGGGGGGGAAGGGTTTTGGGTTGGGTTGTTTTTGTTTCGTTAACACTTTGATATCAATTGTAAGAGTCGATGTGTAGAAGCACCCTCAAACTTTCAGCAATGGGTAAAACCTTTAGCGTATTTAACTCTGGGTTTGAGTTTTGAGGGGATTTTGACTGTGGGAGCCTTTATTTTATTGTTATTTTGGCTCTTTTGTTCTTTCCTGGGTCCAGCATCAAAACCTCACACCGGGATGAACGTAATCTCCCAGCCTCTCCGTGAACCAGCCTCAGCTCACTGCTACTCCTGCCTTGTTCCCACCGGGGCTTCATTTTTGTTCTTGGCGTATACGACACAAAGCTACACTGGTGGTAGCCCCGATGCTAAATGTCAGCCTGCTGCAGATCCTCCCATTGTTGCCCCTCGCTGTGCTTTGGCGTTGCTATAGAAACGGACCCCTCCGGCGGAGACGGGAGGGCTTAGCGGGGCTTTGGGGCCGAGCTCTGGCATTCGTCAAATGACAGGGTCAATTATCAGGCTATTTTCTGTTGACCCAATAACATGTTCCCTGCTCCTTCTTATTTAAGGGGACTGAGGCATGTCCAGAGCAGGAGGGGGCGGGGATGTAATGGTGGTGAAACATGCCGGTGGGTGAAACAAATCCACCCTGTGGCGTTTAACTCTCTCTCTTCGGCGTGGAAAGCGTTGGTCCAGATTTGGTGGAAGGTCCTCAATCGGCCATCGACGTCGCTTCCCCCCTCGTCTTCCTCGTTGGTACAGTCTGATTTGTGCTTGGCAGCTCCCAGCTCCGGGGCGCGGGCGGTGCCAGGATGGAATGGGGCCCAGGGGCTGGAGAGCCGGTGGGGTGACGGAGGGCACGTTACAACCATCTGCCAAGATGACTCATACGCGGTGCAGGGGGGGGGGGGGCAAAGCCACGATGCTGTACGATTAGAAAGCTTTTGAGTTTGAGGTCCAAGTTGTTTTGTATCGCTCTTCGTTTTTATTGCACAACAACCTTGAAACTTCTCTTTAGTTTTTCGTCCTTCCTCTTGAATTGAAGGTTTCCATGGTTCTTTATGTGTTGCAAGGCTGCAAAACCAATTCAAAGTCTAACCTGTATTTTCAAAAGTCATCAGAAATCCACGTCCACCAATGTGGTAGTAATACTTTGATATGAAGGTTTTTTTCTAAACACCAGTGACGTCCGATCTGGAGTGATGACTCATAGCTCGCTACACGGCAGGGCACCGGGTCGGAGCAACCAGACCACAGAATTACAGCACTGGCTGTTAAATTACAGTGTGCAAAATCTGGGGAGACTTTTGAAATGAAAACATGATTCTGCTCGCTGCAGGAGGACTGATGACTGATTCACATGTTGACAAATAACATAATAGTCATAATCGGTATATATTTTTTAAATGTAGAATTTTCTCATATGGAGGAAACGCTGCACAAGTAAGGATGTACACAACAATAGAAATTAATAGAAACCTTTATACTCACTGTGTATCGGTAAACACAGCTCAGACCAAACTGGGGCATTTGACTCGGGGTGTGATTCGTCGGTCGGCTTCCTGAACGGGTTGCCGGGCAACTGGGCCGTGGGCAGGAGGAGAGGAGGAGACGGAAAGGATGGAGAGGAAAAACAAGCCAAGGCCACATTTAACTGGCCCTTTTCCAGAGATTTGATCAATGTTTCAGGTTTAGAGTTGATGCACATTGTTTAACCTTTCATACTGAAGTTGCATCGCCACAATAGATGATGAAGCGTGTTAATAGAAGTATTTAGTGATGCAATTGCTGAAATAATTGCTTTTTGGCTTGAGAATGAAAAGAGTAGCTGGGCATACGGGTCGAGGGTGAGTTCAGAAATCTCAGCATCTGCAGAAGGAATCGCTGAGTCATCGGTATTGATCAACAATCCTATAAACCCCTGCAGGTGTATTATGGGGCAGGAAGAAGCTTATTTAATGCAACAAATAGGTTAAAAATACAAAGTTTTCCATCTCTGCTGGGTCTTTTCACATATGGATGATGCAGGCAAACTGTGAGGACGCTGCTCAGTTTACTGCTCCAAGACGTCCATGTCTCTGATTGATGATCCAAACGATATTTCATCCTTGTCCACTTGTGAGCATCCAAGGATGTGGAAATAAGCACACACACATACAGTTATCACAATGACACACACACTCCTGTGATTAGAAATGTTGTCCATCCATGTCTGTCAGGCAGGTGTAGGACTTTGTGTTTCTATGTCTGTGGAGAGAGACTGACACTGCCAACAAGCTATTACTGTCATGATTGACGTAACTGACAGCAGGTCAGTGAACCCACCGACCATTGTTGTTTTAACAGATTTCAACCTGCACTAGGCTCTGCTTTTGTACTTCGGCGGCCCCGAGATGAGATATCTGTTAGACTTCTTAAAGGTTTGACATCGTGAAACATGATGTCAGTAAAGTGCAACCCTCGGAGCTGTATGTCTTCTTCTTAGTGTCTGCTGTTTATTTCACTCTTAAGCTTTGATTCATCACTTCCTCCACTGAGTTTCATTTGGACAATTGGGGAGAATCTACAGCATCTCAGGTATGGGGGAGGGACTCTGATCAGACTGTATTTTGCAGCTTTTTAAAGGAGAATTCCGGGATTTTTAAACCTGGCCTCTATGTCCACAAAATCGCCTATTATACCTGCAACAACTCTCAACTCTCAACTCTGAAATCTTGCGAGAGTTGTTGCAGGAAGAGGACGTGGAAACGTGACAAAGGTGGTCTATGAAAGCAAGAGGGTTGACTTGTTGCAGGAAGAGGATGGTGGAAACCTAAATCAGTGTTGGAGACATGTGTTGGAGTATAGAAAGCATAGATTAGAGTATTTGTTTTTTCCCAAAGATAAAAAACAACAACAATGGTTTGTTTTTGCGCATTTCCGAACTGTGCCAACAAAATGTTGAGGAAGACTGCGCAGCTTTCATAGAATACCTTTGTCAGGTTTCTACCGTCCTCTTCCTGCAACAAGTGAACCCTCTCGCTATAGACTACCTTTGTCCACCGTCCATTTCAGAGCGGGACTTCTCCTTCAGCTAGACTTTATTTTTCTGGTTAAAAAGGTCTATTTCTGAAGCGATCCTTTCAGTAATGTTGTCAGACACTTGTCAGACACACAAATACCAATCTGAGCCTGTCAGTGGCAAAATCAAGCACTTTTAGTGGACGTACTTTGACCGCGCGCACTTGCCCCAACAGATTACGTTGCAGCCATTGAGCCCGTTTCGCGACTGCCGACTGAGCCGATCTACCGGAGCAATTCCGAAACTTTTTGGACCTATTTTGCGGTATAATAGGCGATTTTGTGGATATAGAGGCCAGGTTTAAAAATCCCGGAATTCTCCTTTAACACTTTTTAAAACCCTTTCCTTGCCTGTGATTGGTGCAAACAGACCACAGGTGAAGTCCTCACTCAGCAGTTCTTCTCTCTTGACAAATGAAACCTGGTCCGGAGGGCAGATGCAGCAGTGTACAGTAGAGCCCCTCGGCTGGCCCCAGTCCAGCCCTTGCCCCCTCCCCCCCCGCCTCTACGGTGCAGGGGATTGGATGACCCCCTAATTTTAGCCGCGGGTCCTGTCGGCCACTGCGACGGCGTGGGTTACAGGGTGATCGTTCAAACTCAAGCACCAGGCACATAAACACAGCGGAGGAACGTGAAGAGGGTGGTGGTGGTGGGGGGGGGGTGAGGATCAGCCAGCCAGTGCACAGAGCCTTAATATGGGCAACTCCACAACCCACAACACTCACCGCCCGGCTGAAACACTTTTGAGGGATTTAGTCTGGGAATGTGATTGCTTTCTTGTCGCTTTCTCATTGATCATTTGGAAATCCTATACTTAGTAGCCTACACTTAAACTTAAGGACCAAATAAAAGAAACGCTTGGCAGATTTCACAGCTTTTTCCGTAAAAATATAATAAAAGAAACGCTCTCGGGTTCCTTTTTTTGGCTCCAAACCTGTTTTACACTCACCAGCTCACCATGATGAGAGCGACAGGCACAACCACAGCGAGAGAGAGTGAGTTGTGCTGGAGCTGGTGGAGGCCGAGTGCTGAAAGAGGGATCGTGTGTTCTCATGAGGAACTATACATGAAATGGGATTACAAAAGATGAGTAAATAATATGTTACATCTACTGAGCAGATCAAGATTTGTGCGTGAAAATACACCCAGTCTGAAACACAATCAGAGAAGACCCGCCCACCCCCGCTAAACGAGACCCTGTATTTGCCCAAATGAAATTCCGATGTCATGGATACTGGCGGGAAATCTTCTCAGCAAACAGGAAGTGACGATTTGAAACTTCAGAACAAACCTCCAAACAGCAGCGAGGCTCCGTCCAGAGAAAGCTTGACTCACCGGCGTTCCTTCGGTAGGAATTAATCACACCGGTGAACATGAGCGTGCTGTGTGCAGTTCACTGACCTTAAGTTGCAGGATTTCTGCAACTTCTGCAATCTAAAACGGTGACCATTTGGAGCGGCCTTGCACAGCTTTAACTTCAAACGCAATTGGATTTGGACACAAAACATTACTGACAGTAATCAAATTATATTGATGGGTCATATATCAATACGCTCATCAGTCAGAACGGATGACACTTGCAACGCAGTTTGTGGTTTAGACACTGAGGACAAAGTGACAGCGTGTGGACCAGCTGATGGATGCCGTGACCCTGTAATCCTCTACTGTCAATCCTCTGTCCCTGTACAGATGGATGGGTTGTCGAGGGGTTAGTCGCCACTTCATTTCTTTACATCGCTCTTTTTCGCCATTTCACTTTGGTTTTTACCATTCACAGTGAAAGGGCAGGAGGTTAAAGCTCACAGAGTCAGAGAGTCAAACTATGACCAGTTAGATACTGACAGGAGGGAGAGAGGGATGAGGATCAGGCGTCATGTCAGGCTGACCAGCTGATGAACCCTTTGACCCTCTAATCTTCTGCTGTCAGCCCTCAGTTAGTGGAGTGTTGTATTGTCCTGCTCCAGCATCACCACGTTGCACACGTCTAAACCTCAGAAAGCATTTCAAAACTTTACGTCTGATTATGTCCAGCAATCACAGTCCCAGTCAAAACGAGGTTCAGATATCCCAGGGTGGGGCCAATCAGCTGTCCTACTCCTACTTTGATTTACTCGCAAGACTTGTTTGAAAATGTTCATATTGTCGGTGAGCTCAGTGAAGCGGTGGTCTCCAATCAGGTGCACGACACCAGCTGATCACTGATCAGTTATCCCTCCTCTTTAAAAACTGAAGATAAACTCAACTACCAACTCAACTCTCTCCCTTCAGCACCTGCAGTTTCAGGCAGCCGACCTGCAGTTGAAGCTGTTTTGAGCAAAGGAATCAAGGCACTCACCTGAAATAACTCAAAATAAATGTTTCTTGGCATTCAGTTTAGAGTGTTGAGGTGTTTTGGAGTGATGTGTGTGTGAAGCATGTTGAAGAGGACCAACTGAGCCAGACAATTCATAATCCCAGGGAAAAAGGCCACTCCTAAAAGTTACAGATTGCTGCCCCCTGCTGGCCGATCAGAGATGAAGGCCACCTAGTCGCTATGAACAGCTACAGAACAACATCACTGAGGAGGCAGATGGTATTACCAGCGTGGCACGCGCTGGGAGTGAATCTGACGGGGATGGAAACCTGAGACGGTACCACATAAATGTGAGAGTGCAAGAATGTCAGTCCTACAGGATGTAAATAACTAAGGGAGGAAGCCTTGTTCAGCTGATCTGATTCAACTCCCTGATCTGATTCAACTCACTGATCTGATTCAACTCCCTGATCTGATCTAACTCACTGATCTGATTCCACTCCCTGATCTGATTCAACTCACTGATCTGATTCAACTCCCTGATCTGATTAAACTCACTGATCTGATTCCACTCCTTGATCTGATTAAACTCACTGATCTGATTCCACTCCCTGATCTAACTCCCTGATCTGATTCAACTCCCTGATCTGATTAAACTCACTGATCTGATTCAACTCCCTGATCTAACTCATTGATCTGATTCAACTCACTGATCTGATTCAACTCCCTGATCTAACTCACTGATCTGATTCAACTCCCTGATCTGATTCAACTCCCCAGCTATATAAAACATCTCTAAAAACGGCTCTAAATATCTGCAGAGTGTGTTTGTGTGTGAATCCATTAACACAAGAACAAGTGAATCAGTGGATCCAGTGACTATTTGTTAGATGAGTGTGAAGTCTCCATACAGCAGAACGTTATTTTGACAATGTGAAACGGTGATCTGTCTGGTTATCTGTCTGGCCTCCGTCGGCATCACACCACCTGATCACCGTACCGTACACCGGTCGCGGCGATCCGTCTTCTGCCCTGGTGGCCCCGGTGTGGTGACAGGCCGGTTCAGCTATTCACACCTCGCTACCATCGGATCTGTCTGGAGCTGCCACGTCACGCCGGGGACCCCTGGACCTTCAAAAGGAGTATCACATATTGAAACTTGTGTGACACAGAAATTCAGAAAGATCAGATCTGCTCCAGAGTTTCAAGAGTTGAAAGTGAATCATTGTGCCGGTGTGAAGGAATGGAACCAACAACCCTGGTAGTGTTAGTGCCATGCTCAAAGGTCCTAACCCCTTTAATTTATACAGGTATTTACGGCTTTTTCCCCATATGCCAAGTCACATAGTTGGATAGTAACAGAATACTTGTAATGGCGTGTTGTATTGAAGTACAACGAAATGTAACTGTGTTCTATTAAATTACCTAAAAAGTACTTCTGGGATTTTTTACGTCAAAGTAAAAAACTCTGAAATATGAGATAAATTCCCTGAACGTTTTCTAATCTGTACCAGGTACCTTCATACTTCCAATCTGCCACAGTAATCTGAAAGCTAGAACTAGATTACCAAGTAACCTACCCGACCCTGCCAAGTCATGCCACCGTCTACTGAAAATACACCGCCCGGCTCGCCCAGTGAACCGGGCGACCCTTCTGCTTTCGGTTCCTATGTGTTCCAGCGGGGTGACATTACCGCCTCCCACCAGCTCAAACCCCTTGTCGGGCTTCTCCGTCTCATAATCACCTGCTGCAGAAGAGACCGGGTTACAGTCTGATGACGCTGCGCCGGGTGGTGCACCTGCCAGCGGATGAAAGCCGATAGCTGCTATCAAATATGGCCCCCGGGGCGTGTTTGCAAGCATGTATTGACTCGATATAGACGGTCAGGTTGGGGTGGATGCACCGTGCATGTGAAGACCATGGGAAGCAGCGGCCCAGAATGCACTGGTGTTTGAATCCAAACAAAACTCGACGGGTCCCATTAAAAAGTCATTTTGTCTGAGAGGTCAGCGAACTTCTGTACCGCTGTAGAGGAAACATGTCTGCTTTGTTTTCACTTTCTTGGGGTGGGGGAATGTGCAGCTACAGTCACAAAGTCTGTGATATACTGTGATGTACGCAATAAATGGGAACTGGAGATGCTGCACACACACACACACACACACACACACATAGACAGACAGACACACACACACACACTGCAAAACACTGGCTCAGCATTTGGAGCCATGAGATCATGAGATAGATATCCCCATGGTAACAGTATTTCTCAACATAAGCAAACAAACAACCATACCGTGTGTGTGTGTGTGTGTGTGTGTGTGTGTGTGTGTGTGTGTGTGTGTGTGTGTGTGCACTCCCTAAGTGCATGTACGCCTGGCCAACGTGGGACTTGGCCTTCCTCCCGGACTGAAACCGGTTTTGAATGTAAACCTGGCGGAGGATCCCATCTGAGCGAGCATCCCCATCCCTCCCGGAGGACCGATCCTGGACCGATCGCCTCCGTCGTCGTCCGTACAGTCGGAGCATGCATGTCCCGCTACTTGAACGAGCTCACAGATTGTTAACAGATTCTCTGGTTTGTTTTGGCTGAGAGAGAGTCGGGGGGTGGTGGTGTGTTGTCTCTCTCCCACGGTTTGTAATTCGTCCTGATGTTTGTCTCCGTCCACCAACTGTGTTTCTAGACGCACTTTAACTGTCTCACTGCCTCTTTTACTTGCTGCAAAGGTCTCTCTTTCTTTCTCTCTCTCTTTCTCTCTGTAAACACTGAAAATAGACGTTTGAGTTATGCTGAGCTAAACATGTGAACACACTCACAATTTAGATGCTAAGCTGTAAGAATTGCATGCATGTTGTTAAATGAGATGTATTGTTAGTGCTGATCAAACCTCCACGGCTGTGAGGTTATTTAACACCATGCACGGTGGAAGTGCACTCAGCGAATGCGATCCCCCTCAAAGCCAACACCGACGCAGTTTCTGGCCCGCTCGAAAAAAACATTTCCCTGCATTGCGTCATCTCGGAAGACAGCGAGGGGGGGCCCCGCGGTGTACAGACAGGCATTTTAACTAGCTACAAGCCCCGTAGCCGGGAGTCACCGTCATATATCCTCAAGCTTTTTAACAACTGCATGCCTGCATCTGCGCTAAAAACATCTCCTTCCTCCTCCTCAGACGTTTTAGAGGCGTTAGGAGTTACGGCCCTCGGACGACTTCAGCTCAGTGGAATTCCCAAAGCACTTCTCTCGCTGCTTTACGGGCCCGGCGGCGGCGCGGGGCGCTAACAGGAAGCATCTCGGACAGCTTTATGGCGCCTCATCCGACCTCCCCGGGGGGTCCCGAGTGCTGATTGCTACCTGTTGCCGCGGCAACCCCCGGCACTGTTTGTAAACACGTGGCCTTGCTCTACGGTGCAGCAGCAGCAGCAGCGATATATACCCTCTGAAAGACGCCCCGGTCACTCCTCGGGCGCCGTTAGCACTCCTGATGCGTTTAACACAGTTTAATAATGTCATGAGTGGAGAGACGTACAAGTAGAAACACTAAAGCTATTTTTAGACTTTACAATGGAAAAACGATCTAAAAGTGTCCCTGTTTCTGAGGCCGTGACCTCCCGAGGCACTTTTACTGCCACTGAATCTGTAATAACACACGTGAGAATAGTTTATAACTCCCATCGGGGAGAAGTCATGAAGTCTGTCTGTGTTCATAGGATTGTATTTATTGGCTCATTTATCTCCTCTATTAGGGCTCTGAACGCTGTGAGGAGATTATAGAGCTACCCTTCATAAACCTTCATAAAGTACCAAACTTAGTTCACTTAGCAAAACTATTTCAAGATATGTCACTCTGCGCCAGAAAGACAAGTCCGTGAACCTTCCCTGGCTTTGAGTTCTTACTTTAATAATTAGTGACATCTCTCCCTTTTCTCTTGGTTTTCCTCTCCCATGGCATGTGTGTGTGTGTGCATGCATACAGCACATGGCTTCACATACATCTGTGCACATTACCATGCATGCGTGTGTGATGGCGTGCACGGACAGAAATGCAGATGCAATCACGTTGTTCGCCAAGAACAGTGAATGATGGTGCAGAGACATGGCAACAGCTAACGCAGTAACTCAACAGTACAGGACATACAATAGGCAGGTGACTATACATCAGCTAACAATGCATGTTAAAACGTGCTCTTCGATGACACAGTCCAACAACGGACGTGACCGTGCGTCCGTCCGTCCTCTCATTCCTCCCCCCCTGCAGGATACTGAGCGACGTCCGATCTCATTTTTACACGGATCGGACGTCAGCCTGTTCCCGTCTTGATGCGTGATGTTGCGGCGCTGAGAGTTGGTCGACAGTGAGACGGCGTCACTTCACGCTCATGCAAGCCTTTTATTGAAATGACTGCACACACTGAGATGAAAACCATGGCGTGATCTGTATGGTGAACCGGTTTCCCCTGGATCTTCATCAAAACATTCACTCACGCCGTCCTGCAAGTGATGCTCTTGCAATCGGGCTGCAAAGTGTCACCAAAAAGAGACGACATGCCCCAAAAACATGAGATCACAGGTGATTGATTATTTGTTGGCATTTTTTGGACTTGAGTGCGTCGACATGAAACAGAATGAGTCGGTAAAAATACTTTTCCTGATGCTGGTTGCACCACAAATTGCACCAGTAGTTGAAAACAACAACATGGCACCCCCTCATATCTTTAACACACTGCAAGCTACCATATACAGCTACTAGTAGCATACTGCAGTCATCAGAAAACCATGTAACTCAACAGTTTGGGTGATTTTTAGGATTGAACTCCCATTGAAGGATGATTGTCCATTTGAGTTTGTGAAAACCTGGATGAACCCAAACGGTGTTCAATCTCAGAACAAGCCTGCGTTTCTTCGCTCCTGATCTTTGTAGATACAAGGTTTTCACCCAGCAGCAGCAGCAGCAGCGACGGCTCCCTCCCCTCTCTTCCCTTTCTCTGCTCTCTTTTGATCTGCGTTTCTCTTCCTCTCCATCATATTGACAGGACCGTGATGTAAGGCCCCAAGAATTTACACTGTAAGCTAGCAGTAGCTGTGTGTGTGTGTGTGTGTGTGTGTGTGTGTGTGGCAGAAAAGGACGAAGAGGTGTGTTTTTGCAGCACACCTGCTTCCTCACCTTTCGACCTCCTGACTTTAACGGCCCTTCCTTGCACACATGAACAGTGAAGTCATCGGTAATCCCTCTCTCTCTCTCTCTCTCTCTCTCTCTCTCTCTCTCTCATTTGAAGACATACTGACATTGTTTGGTAACACTAAAATCATGTGTGCAGAACCTGAACTGTAATAGTCAAAGTTTTTCCTACAGCACACTTTCTATGATAGTTTAAACTTGGATAACGATCAAGTACAACAATAGAAGTGTGTGTGTGTGTGTGTGTGTGTGTGTGTGTGTGTGTGTGTGTGGGTGGGTGGGTGGGTCTCAACAATCATCACAATAATCATAAATCACAGAGAGACAGAGAATCCAGGGTAAAAGAACAAGCTTTATCATTTTTAGATGCTTTTAAACGTGTGATAAAATGACTCGACGGCCGACACGACAAAGAGTTTAACAGGTTGACAAGCGACTCGGCAAGCAAACAGAAAATCATCGCTCATTGAAGAAAACCCCGTCTGTGAGTGAACGAGTCTTTCTGACCCCGGTAGCGAGCCGGAGAAACCTCGGTGGTCCTCGGCTAGACGAGTCCAAACTGCCAACTGTTTCCAGTAACAGCATTGCTTTTGGCTTTCGGGACGAGGCCCTCGCCGCTCGAGGGTACGAGGTAATGGAAGGGCCGAGAGAGGGGAGGAAGAAAAAAAAAAAGAGAGAGAGAGAGAGAGAGAGAGAGGGAGGGAGAGAGAGCCTGTGAATGAACAAGCAGGGGTCAATGCAAAGGCTCCTTGGATGAATTGTTCCATTTTCTAAGGGTGCGTGCAGCTTTACAGACTCAACCCAGGTCCTATCTTTTGTGAGTGTTATAGAGCCATTATAGAGCCGCTACTGTGTGCTTGTGCATGTGTGTGGATGCATTGGAAAGCTAAATGCTAAATTGAAAAGCACCAATAATGCTATCCAAGAAGTCGAGCGTGCAACAGCGTGATTGATCGTTTGCAATTGCATTGCCAAAACTTGATCATAACGTCACCTTTTGGCTGCAGGGCCCCCCCCCCCCCAGCTGAGCCGAATGAAACACGAACAGGGGTTTTGTCCGGGCCGGTCCGATAGAGCCGCATGACACCGGCTGGTCGGGGATTAGTAAGAGGACAAATCACAGTTCAGTCATCGCTGGGCGGCTTTGCACATGTCACAAACCCATTCATTCATTCATGACGCTATTGTGTGCGAGCACGTCAACAGATGGCAAACATGATGTATTGCGTTTGCGGTAGACACACAGGTAGAAACACGACAAACTTTGGAGTGTGTTTTGGATTATGTTTCCAGAGAATTATCTCAGAAGATGCTAAGTCAACATGCTAGGACGTTTCTGGGGTTAGCACGGAGCGTCTACGAAGGGTTACATGGCTGCTCATCAACTTCTCGTGCTTCGCCGGTTTCGTCTTCACACCTTCGCCGAGCTGACAACACGTATATAAAATGCAGGTGCACTCATGGAGAAGCTATGTGCGCACACGGCGTACACAGGCATTTTTTTTAAGAGTCAGTGTTTTTGGTCTCCTCCAGCAGAGCCGGGTGCCAAGGGGAAATTTCCAAACGCAATCTTTCTTACTCTGTTGCTTTCACTTGGCATGTGCGCGATCACAGCTGCCGTCCAAAGTCTATTTACACTCTGTGATTATTACTCAGGTCTGTGCTGTTCTGGTGATCTAATGCTGAAAGTTAACAGGCAGCAACAGGACAATCAGAAAGAAGTCCAACGGATGGAAGTGTTTTTCTACTGGACTTTCATTTCTGTATCTGCTCAATAGGTTTTTTTTCATTCTTGCTCTTAATAAAATGTAAAGAGGAGTATTTTTCCTGGTATGCATCTATGAGACTT
Source organism: Hoplostethus atlanticus (assembly GCA_034670405.1). Taxonomy (NCBI): domain Eukaryota; kingdom Metazoa; phylum Chordata; class Actinopteri; order Trachichthyiformes; family Trachichthyidae; genus Hoplostethus; species Hoplostethus atlanticus. The sequence continues at coordinate 129,746 of JAXDDX010000317.1, read as the reverse complement.
TGAATCTGAGAGACCACGATGGGTTTTATTTTGAAAAGAACAGTCATATTACCAGTTTCAGTCTCAGCACGTTTGATGATCTCATTCATTTCTTCATTATATTGTGACCCGTTGATGCACAAACACAATGAGAATCTGTTCAGCTGTGGACTCAATTTCACACCAATCCATGATTTAGTTTTTTTGGGTCTCTAAAAGACAAACTTTGGCTCAACTATCCTTCCACTTTTGACGAGTTTGTCCAAGTTTCCAATGCAATAAAATGTGACAGAACACAGTTGGGTAACACAACATTCAGACCCAACAATGTGACATGACGCTTGAATCTGTTGCACAACCCCCCCCACCCGTTAATTGTTTGTGTGTGTGTGTGTGTGTCACTGTAAGCATCTGCACATTGCACACAGTGTGTTTCCTGTGTGTTGGTTACATCACCGTGGTGTTTTTTCGCCGTGGGGTCGTAAACGTCAGCGGGCTGCAGTCGTGTGACTAATGGCGGCGTTTCATCAGAGCTGACTGTGGAGGCGGAGAGGTACATGCAGTACTGATGACGGATTGTTCTCCTGGGGGCTGTTGTGGTGTCGTGATGTGAGCAAACAAATACATTTAATGATGCAGACACACACACACACACACACCTTACAGAGTTAAAGCCCATTCACTTCTGTGTAGGTTTTAAAATACACAACCTTTACGGTGTCAAACTAACCGCTAAGTCCCAAATACGAAGACGTGGATGTGACACTAAAGTTTGGCGAGGCGACAGATTATTTCCTGGCGGAGACGTCCACTTCTTCCTCGTGGGTGTCAGGTGATTGACAGGAGGCAGAGCGTAACGCGTAACGCTTCACCGATAAAACAGAAACTCTGACGAAACTGACAAATGAAGGCTTCGTGTTTACTGTGATGGATGATCCAGGAGTAGGAACAAGCTAGACAATTTTTCCTCCAACATGTGTACACAAACACACTTTGACCTATCTGGTCTATCGCCTGCAGCCCAGATCTCTCATGTTAGCAGACGTGGGATCAGTGTTTTGGCTGCGGGGAATTACATCAGCTCTGAATCATGTGGCGCCTTGCCTAGTGTTCTTCTTACTCACAAACCGTCAGAGGGCCTCACACACGACGCCACGTTGGGTTTGGTGTCCAAGATTCTCATCGTTTTTCTGAGACGTTGAGACTTTTCATCGTAGATCTAGAGCCGTTTGGTGTACGTCTGCAACGGGGTGATGTGTTTCTGGTTAAAAAACATTTTCACCCTCACAAAGTCTGACAGTCTTTTTCAGTATTTATAAACCACCACCAGGCTTGTCATCAGGAGTATCTGGTTACAAAGCGCGTCGGTTGTTTTGTCTGACCCGCCGGATACAAAATCACAAAAATCGACAAAAGTAATTGAACACATATTTTGAAGCACGTGCGGTGAGATCGCGTCTTCGTCCGGGGGACTGCAACTTTTTGTTCCTCGGTTATTTGGAAAAACCTTGAAGTGTGAGTGGAGCCCCGGTACGAGGCCGGTGATGTAATGTGGCACCCGGGGCTGAATATTGTCTCTCGGATCAAACGCTCGGAGATCTGCCTCAGCACGTTTTTGCTTCAGTTCTGCTTCCTCCGTCATATATTTACTTTTACTGTACATAATGCTGAGAAAGTAATAAATTCCCAGGCAGCAGGCTGGTCTCCATTGATTTATCATCGTCCAATCTATCATCGTCAGTGAGTCAGTGAATAGCCTATTCATGACACAAAGACACACTGTATACTGCAACCAGACCTTGGTAGGTAGCCATGATGCTTTTCTTTCTCCCACGCAGATGCCCCCCCCCCCCTTTTCCCAATCACTGTCCAGGCCCGAACACATCAGGCCACCTTTCATCATCTGGAAGAAATAGACAAATTAGGCACCGAGGACTTCAGCATCCAGCCGACACCTAAATCCTCCGCTGGCTGCGTGTCGGTAGACGGCGCGTCCGCGTTGCAGACAGATTATTTTGGTCGTGAATGATGGTTGGGTTGGCCGTCTTGTGACAGGATCGAAGTCCGGGCTCCAAAATAAAAGCTCTGGCAGTGTCAAGTTTGTGTCATAATTGCGCTCTGGGGTTGGTGGTCCGACGTGGTGATGACTCTGTTCTGCTGAGTGGATGTGAATGTGGGATGCGGTCTAGTATGACGTACTGTGCATCCCACACAGTAAGACGGTCCCATCACACACTCAATACACTAAACACAAAAGACAGTACAGTCTGCAGGAGCTTAAGTCAAGGTCATGGATTCAAAGTGTTTCTGTTTCTTGTTTCATGGTTCTATCTTCTCCATTCGTCTTTAACAGGTAGAGGAACATGCGATCTCGGAGCAACAGTCTGGAGGATGCAACCAAGGCCAAGCTGGTGCAGCAGCGGCACTCGCGCAGGCGAACCGCAGAACGGGAGGAGCCCTCGGGACGGGCGGGGGGGCGGAGCCGGCACCGGGAGCCCCCGGACGACACCGGCACCGTTCAGCGGAACCACAAGACGGCGGGCAGGAGCAGCTCCAGCGCCAGCGGGAGCAGCAGCTCCTGCGGCGCCGCCCGGGGAGGTCGCAGGGAGAAGGGCAGGGACCTCTCCAGAGATGACCTCCTGTTTCTTCTCAGCATGCTGGAGGGAGAGCTGCAGGTAGGGGTGTGTGTGTGTGTGTGTGTGTGTGATGCTCAACCTTTAGTACTCATCTCTCCTCACCAGGTTGTTACACTAAACTGACACATAATGTGGTGAAAATGAAAGATGAGTGGGCCTGAACAAACTTGGCTCTCACACTGGGAACATTCAGCCATGACTACAGCCGGCAGGCCTGCAGGCATGGCGGTGCCCCAACTAGGACATAGATAGTCGGACACAGCGGCTCAGTGGCCAGTGGGCACTCAAGACCGACTAAGACCCGATAATGGACAGCGGACAGCTGAAGCTGCTTCCTGCCATCCCAGCACTGAGATGGGGGAATCCCCTGATGGTGTTGGTGGAGGAACGAGACTCTGAGTCTGCATGGAAAATCATTACCGCTGAAGCCAGAAGAGCTCGGTGCAGGTAGACAAAGAAGACAAGTTGTGTTTTTGATGTCGTTGAAGTTCCTTATTCCTTTTTACAAAAAGTGCAAGTTTTACTCTCTGCAGCTCCTTCTGTAGTACAACAGCATGTCTTTCTGTTTTGGTGGATGGCATGCAGTGAAAGACTTTTAGCAGTGGAAGAGGGAAAAGACAGGAAAACAGAGGAAAACATTGTGTGGTGTCAACTGGAGGAGGCAGGTTTAAGGGTCCTTGAGCAAGACACTGACTCCCCACCAGCTCCAGGGGTGCTGCTCTGTAGCTGACCTTGACCTCTGACCTCCCTGTGGATGGTGGGCAAGAGAAAGAGGTGATGTGCTGCAAACGGATTTCTTTCTGTTGTCAACGGCGACAAGCGTTTGGCACCTGTACCGTCGTCGTGGTAGAGCATCCTGACTCCTCAGCCCTCGGCGCTGCTTTAATCTGTTCAGCAGACGGAGTAGGAGTGGCTGTTATTGTTTCCCATGGCTCTGTGGTGCAGCGTAAAGACAGACACATGTTTCCTAACTCTTTCTAGACCAGGCAAGATGACTAAGAACACTTTAACATTTACAGCCTGGGGGGGGGGGGGCTAGCTGCTGGTCGGGGTCAGGTGTCTTACTGAAGGGCACTTCGATGGTGGTCCGGGGAGTTTGCTCGTTCACTTCCCCCATCCAGATTTATTTTCCGAGGGATTCAAAATGCCAACGTTGCGGTCACACGCCCAATTCTTCACCAGTGGTAAGAGAATCAGAACCACCATCTCTAAAACTGGAGGATAGAGGGAGAGACAAGCCCATCATCCAATACCTTAGGTCCCTTTTTGATCTTTGCTGTCGTGTAGGTCTCCTCTCTAGGCATGTAGCTACGTCACCATGGTGTGTGGATGTCCCTGCATCTGTCGTATCAGTACTTGATGTATATTTTGTGTGTCTGTCACATGTTAAAGCTCTCTCTCCCTCGCTCTAGGCCAGGGACGAGGTGATCACCGTGCTGAAGGCGGAGAAGATCGACCTGGCCCTGCTGGAGACCAAGTATGGCTTCGTCACGCCACAGAAGGTCCTGCAGTCGCTGCAGAGGGACGCCATCCAGGGCAAGGCGGACGTCTTCCAGGAGGACATCTACGAGAAGCCCATGGCCGAGGTACTACCAGTAAAAACATTTTAAAGTGTGGTTGAAACCAAACAGACCAACAGCCGAAAACCCCCTGGCGACTCAAACCTGACTGATCACCAAGGTTAATACAGTAAACCAAAAATAAGACGAAGACGAAAACAAAAACAAAACATTTCGATAAACTCAGTTGAGACTGAAATGAAACTGAAACTATCTTGTCTACTTGTAAAACTATTTTTTGTCTTTTGTTTATGTGCAGGTGGGAAAAAAAAAGTGCATACCGGGTGGAAAATGTTTGGCTATTTTTACTGAATGCCACCAGGTGGCGCTGTCCTGTACACCGAGCACTGTCCTGAGCACTTCCTGCTCTGAGAGGAAGTGCCAGTGCCACCATTGCCACTTGCACAACTCATGTTGAAAAATACTTGAGTGTTGAGCTAAATGGTCTGAGATCAGTTTGCTGGTGCTTTTCATTTGTGCAGCATGAAACCAAGTGCACCTGAAGTCAGTTGAGGATGTATTGAAAAGTTTTAAAAAGAATGTGTATGATTCATTTATTGTTTGTAGGGCACGATTCATACTGCAAACATATACAGAATACCTGTTCTGAACATCGTTACACCTTTAAAAAAAAATACTAAAACTAAAAGTGAAAAAAACACCAAACTACCATATTAAAGTGTCGGGTGTTTTTCCATGTGGCCCTTCAGCTGGACAAGCTGGTGGAGAAGCAGCGGGAGACGCACCGGCGGATGCTGGAGCAGCTGCTGATGGCGGAGCAGTCCCACAAACAGGCCCTGTACAAGCTGGAGGACGAGAAGAGGAACCACGGGGAGTTCATGAAGAAGAGCGACGAGTTCACCAACCTGCTGGAGCAGGAGCGCGAGAGGTGAGAGGGAGGGGGGCGGGGCCTAGAGGGGCTCAAAGACACTAGGCACTCACAATCAGAGGTTTAGTGCAGCAGCGTCTAAACAGAGATGTAAAAAATAACTTGTTTCATTTAGATTTTATTATCTGTTTCATTCTACCTTAAGAACACAGGTGGAGAAAAGTCCTGGCAGGGCTTTTATTTTCTTAACCCAGAGTTTTACACATCTGGCATCTAAATAATCAATAAGAATTCATTCAGAACCGTTTAGATTAAATTGGGACACTGGGATTGCGATATTTAACCTGCCTTTCTGAGACGACAGTGTAAGGTAATGATATAAATGAGGCTCATGTTGTTAAAGGTCTTATTGGTTGTGTTTAAATTGTAAAAAGTGTTTATCTTTAAATTTGTATGGCTTTTTGAGGCAAAGTAACACAAAAGTAAATGAGAGAAATCAGATTACATTACTGAATAATCCAGTCGATTATTTTAACGGTAGTAATCTAACGTTTCCCTTGTAACTCTAATTGTATTACGGTGTTAAGTGTTTAGAAGGAACCTCATATTAACCAACCAGCTTTAATAAAGCGACGCCTTACTGTTCCATCAAGGCCTCAGCAGGGCAGAGAAAAGCGCTGAGCCACGTCATTTTATTGGAAATGTACATACAAATAATAAAACCAGCGGGTTCTGCAACCGCTGAGCATGCTGTCAAACCAAAGCCAGAAGGAGCAACCGATACCGCCGTCTTATTCTAGCAACCTGTCAGTCCTAATACACTCAACGCCGTACCGGGAGTACCAACGTCTTTACGAGTCCATGTCGGGATGACGTCTGTAATGGTTTCAGCAGACGGGCGGCGGCGGCGGCACGGTGACCTGGGCTAGCGGAGGAGTGGAGTGGCTATCCCTCTTCCCACGGCGTTGTGATGGAGGGTAAAGACAGACAGATGTTTTTAAACCATTACTTAAGAACAGCCTGGGGGAGTAGCAGGGAGGTTTAACACACGGTCCTACTGTCGGCGCGCTGAATAGCCCCGCTGGAGCCGGCGAGGGGTTCGAGTGCCTTGCTCAAGGGCAGTTTGGGAAGGGAAGGAGGAGCGTTACTCGTTTAGTTTCCCAGGGATTCGAACTGACCCCGTCCGCCGGTAATCACTGTTCCCAGAGTAGGAGCGTCTGTATGAGGCAGCAGGAGGGTGAAGTCAGAGGTTTTCTACAGAATTACAGGGAAAAAGAGAATTCCTGTCATGTTGTTCTCACGACCTGGGGCAAGTTCAGTTACGTTTACTGAACAAACTCTGCACAAACCTGGAGAGAACCACGACTTTTGTTTTCTGGAGTTGATCCAGTGGGAGGCTTACTCTGTGGACGTTGTTCAGTTTTGTGCTTTACATTCTGGATGTCTCTGAGCCAGAAAGAAAATCATCACAGATCAGATTATTTACCTGTGTTCATGTGTTCACGCTCACAAATATCATCTAACCTACCAAAGATCACAGGAAAAACTCTTTATTTCGGTGTTGATTTTTGACCTGCCATCGACGGGTTTGTGTACTTTAACAGACTTCCTGGTTACACTCGAACCAACAAGTGCTCCAAAATCTTCTAACGTACTTTTACCACAGAGCATAAATCTTCAGACGCTCTCGTAACAGATTTACAGCGCGTCATGTTTATGTGGAAACGACATCATCGCGGATGTAATTTTATCTGCGCGATGATAGGAGGCACTCTGGTGTTAAACTCCTTTCGTTACGGCTGCCCTTGCTTCACATCGCAGCGATCCCCGACGCCTCGGTTTCTGATGATGCGATCCATAAACGCCGTAACGCGAGATGAGCTCGGGAACTAATGATTTTTTTGAAAGCGGCTGTACTCGACGCGGCCCGGGCCAAGACCGCTTGAGAGACCGCTGGAGGCCCAAGGTGGAAACATGGCTGACTGATGTTTTCTGTAAATGTCATGTAGAGAGCAGTTACTAGGCAGTGCTCAGTTTACTGCTTTCTCAACAATATCACATATCGGACACACAGACACACACACACACACAATTAATTTCACAAGGGGAAACACATCTGGACTTCGGCCCGTGACCTAGTTGGGACAACCACATCACTGGGCTCTAGCTGCATCGGGAGTGTTTGAGTTGGACCGGAGTGACGGTGTGACGAAGGTCTGCGCTTTGTCACCGAGCACGTCAGGAAGTACGGGGGCTGCCATGAAAAATACCCCCCTCTGTCCAGCGGCAGGGTTAATTACCGCGTGAGAAAAGGCCCGGCGAACGCCATCACGACTCAGAGAAGCATCAATCTCAAGTGCGTGTTCAACAAGACGCCAGATCGCCATGGAAACGGTTGATGAGGAGGGCTGTTTTGTTCGGTCTCGGGGTTCGCCAGCCGTCCGGCGTGTGGGAGCGGTGTAAAACCTGGTGCTGCATGGGAGTTTCAACATCTGCCGTTGTCATCTGTCTTTCGGCTGCTGGACGCCGTTACAGCCGTGGAGTCGAGGAGTAAGCGTGGAGTCGCCCCCGAGGTGTCCTCTTACCTCACTCCCTCCCCTGACTTGTTTGTCCAGGCAAATCCTCATAAGAGACATTAGATTTTTTCAATGCCGCCATCCGGATAATTATGAGTTATACTACACTGCCGTACGCGACCGTATAGGAGTGAGTGTGCATTTGGGGTTTCGGCGCTCCTTCTTGTTTCGTAAATAATGGGCCATAGCTGAAAGTGAGTAATGCCTTTACACTGCAGAGGATAAATCACGGAGGTGGCGGCCTCTGCGTTCTCTGTGCTCATCACAACATATGATTGAAGGCCAAAAGCTCTATTTCTGTCAGCCCCGTCGACCCTTAAAAAAAAAAGTCCTCGCGATCGCCTCGAGCGAGAGGAACCAGACGGTCCCCGGGGAGCTTGGGTAAACAACATTTCAGTCCTTCGCCTCCAAGCGAAAAGGCTCAGAGTTTGTTCAGCAGCTCCCGTTCTGCTCCGCGCTCCTTCCAAAACATTATTACAGAGGGCCAGAAAAACTGCAAACCCAAGACTTCTAAAAAGAAAAACCCACTTATCACTTGTTTGAGGACAGCTAAAACAACTCTGCGTTACGAGAGGCGGTGCGGTCCACCGTGTATGAAAGGCGCCGCGCCGCACCGGGCTTTAATTTCACGCTTGTTAATCCATTGTTGTACGATCATTTAGCTGATGTAATCATTTCCTTTTTTCGGGGCCTTTGGCAAGCGGCAACTTGTGATTACATCCCGGGGTTATGTGCAGAGGAGTCTGGGAAGGGACACCAGCTTTCTCTCTCTCTCTCATTTAGAAACTCCTGTTCTCCCGCTGCCTTTTCTTTACTCTGACCTTTCTTCATAGCAGGACTCTGACTGTTGAGTGACCCTCTCCCTGGAAGCCGTAGAAAGCATGTAAATCTGTGTGGGTGGGGGTGGAGGGGTGTTGGGGGGGGGGGGTTTGGTGGATGAAGCCGGTTCCCCTCTGATTAATTGTGGATTGAGCAGCCGTCCATGAGTGATGACCTCATCGTGCGCCGGGTACTGCAGGAGCAGCAGGGGTGTGAGAGCAAGAGCGGCATGCTAACCATCAACAGATGTTACTTAAAACATGACTTCAGCACACGCACACACACACACACATTGCATACACACACACACACATTGCATACAGCTACACAAAAACGTCTGCTCTTTGTTCTTTTGTTCTTTTGCAGGGAACTGAAGGGCAGGGAGTGAATTTTATGACCTTCCATATCCTTTGGTTTCATGCATAGCGTAACCCCGCAAAATACTTTAATCCCTGCTTACGTTTGGAACATGCTGAATGGTTTTAGTGTGTGGGGTTCGACTGACGCTGAGGCATGTGATTCACGTTCAGCCCAGAGAAGACCGTATATGTCATGTATCACCTCGGGCCAGAACCTTCCAATCCGTCTCGTGCAGGATTCGGTTTGTACCAGTTGAAGCTGCACGAGGCGACTTGGCACGTTGGTGCTGCAGGTCACTGAAAAATGTTGAACTTCTCTACCCAGAAATCCTGTAATGTGAGACACAGCACGCTCATTTCTACCAACTTGACCAATCTGTGACGCTTTATACCAAAGGGACCCAAAGGGAGGAGACGGTAGCCGAGATAGACCAGAATGCAATGCAGCCACAAGTCATGTTGTGTTTTGACTCGACTGGAAACTCTCGCTTTCTTGCCCTTACTTATCGTTATCACTGTTGCCATCGCTCTCTCCACCTACATGCATAACCCACAGCTCCAACAAGTTCAGGCACGTTGTCTGGGAGTTGGCGAAGGTTATCCTGGGAAATGTAGGAAATCTAAGCAACTGAAGTAGAAGTAGACGAGGCAGGTTGAGGGGAAAGTAGGTTCACCAAAACAGCAAATCAACTAAATATGTCCTGGAATGCATTGATCATCACAGATTGACGATATTTAACAGTGTAAGGGTGGAATTGTCCTTCACGTTTTCAATTTGTTCACGTAGAGAAGCTGCAGCGTCTCCGTTCGTTGGGATGGATCAGGATGAAGGGGTGTCTTCACACAAAACTCTTGCCTATTGTATCTTTACTTTATTTCATTATTGGTCCTGATTATAGTATCTGGACCCTAGTGAGGCTCAATCCTGCAAAAAAACAGTCACGAACTTGCTCTGTCATCGTAACCATGCAATGGGAAATGGCCTAGAGATATTATAAAGAACAAGGTGTGCTGACGCAAATGGCGCAGTAAGTGAAAGGCTGGTATTTCCATAAAAAAGCACAGTAGCTATTAACTTGACACCACGTGACCTACCTCCGAAGCGCTTTGCCGTATATCTTCATGCCATCTGGTTGACTTAACTCCGGCGGCGGTGACATCACCCACGTGTATCTGAGCTAGAACATTCTTTGCCGGTGCTATCATCATCATCATCATCATCATCATCGCCGGGGATGCTTATTATCCAGACCTGCCCTGTTCTTTTGCAAAAAAAAACAGAACGCGGCGGTTTGATTTTTATGTTTTTACGAGCTGGAATTTCTCGTTATTAATGCTCGGCGTTCCTGGTTCACCTCGGAGGCAGGTTGTGAACTCTCTCTCTGCAGTATCTTCATGTTTTAGGCAGTTGTCAGGCAGCTGTTGCACTGTATATACACACATATCCACTACATGCATGAGCGGGATCTGTCTTCACTCATGCGTGCTTAGGATATTATCAGTACGACCAAAAAGGAGACGGGAATCTATCTCATTCATCAACTGACAAAAATGAACCCTGAGCTCGTAGCGAAAGGCTGTTTAGTCTTTCCTCCCCGACTCCCGAGGAATAGCACACCTGTATTCCTCCCAAATAGGTTTCAGCCCCGTGCATACTGTACATTCCTGCCCAAAGCCAGAGCGGAGATTTTGATATGATGGATGGGAGGAAGAGCCATGCGATATGAGGTGTACGAACGATGTGTTAAATGACGATGACGAGACGTTCGGTGCCTTTTCCCGGACAAGAAGACGATCGCTTGTTTGTCAGGGCCGCTGCCGTGTTTTTTTGAAAACTCTTCGCCAAATGATTCCTTTTATGGGAACAAGAGGCTTTCTTTCAGCTGCCGATGACGTTTTTCAGATGTTTGTGCTCTTTGAAGCCCCCCCACCAGCGTTTCCCCCTTCGTTGAGGTCAGGAATCACACAAATATGACACATTCAGCGACACCCTCTGAGCACACACACATGACATCCAGCCCCGTCTTCGTGCTCTTTGCAAAAACACATTCTGGCCCGTCTCCGAATGCGTTAGAGCATCGCTGGGCTTCATTTCTCAGGAAATTCACGGCGAAGGGGGCTGCAGCATGTCCTCTGGTTTACTCTCTTGCTGCTGGGACAAAAAGGACATTGCAGGGAACACGGCAACATGTCAAAAAGACTAATGCGCTAGAGCTAGGTGTCCTGGTAGCTCAGCAGGCTGGGGTGGGGTTCAAATCCAGCCTTTGTTATGTGTCATCACACCTCCTTCCTGTCTCTATCTATCTCTACTGTTACTGTGGCTCCATTTAAAATAAATTGCATCACTAGATCCTCTGTAATCTGGTAAATTGTTGTTCTTGGTCCCTGAACTCACCGCCACGTAGGGCCTCTGGATACACAGGGCCTCTCCGGGTGTGTGTTGTGTTGCTACCGGTCTCTCCTCCGTCTTGAGATATGAACTTATTCATTCTCACTATCTTCAAATATGTTGCCAGCAGAAGCAGCCAAATATGGACATGATGACATAACTGCTCATCGTATCAGGCGAACAGAAACACAAAGTAAATGTTTGGATTTGGGTCGGCGATGATGTCAAAGTATGTGATTCGGATGTGAGGCTGGGTGTCGTTTTCCTGCGTAGCCCCGCCCCTATTTGTGCATCTCGTCACCGTATCATTCACCAGTGCAGCGTAGGAAGAAGCGAGTGACCTAATTCAGGCCGGTCAGCCGACACTCCCTGCTGTGTTTTGGCCAGATAACAGCAGATTGCTCCGGCCTCCTCCCAAGGCTAACGGTGTGAAGGGAAATCATTTCTCCCACCCTCCAAAAGCTGTTGCCTCGCAGTATGGCACCCCCTGTTGAAAGCCCACAAACTGACTTTGTTTATATAGTGATTTATTGGATTAAAGATATTTTTCCCCACTCTGAGATGTACCATATGAGCTTGTGATGACTCAACCTTCACTTCCAGTCTAAGTGATGTTGTATACATGTACAGTTTAGACTCATTAAAGTAAAACAGACTCTGCCGTTTCTTTTTCCTGCCTTTATTTATCCAGGGGAAATTGATTGAGCTTGCGTGCTATTTTTCAGCACATAAATGTTGTATTGTACCAACAGGGTCCTCAGCAGACCTTTTTTACTAAGGATTCTGGGAATAGACGAGGGCGCCTGTTGCCCAACGGTGAGAGAAGTGAGTTTGTAGGCTCTTAGTTTTGATCTGTGTACTGCCCGGGGGAAAACCTGGCAGGGGAAATGGACGAACAATGCGTTTTCTGCTATCAACAGCCACTAAATCAGAGTATTTCACTTTGATTTAGTGGAAAACTCTTGAGCTAGCCGTGCAGTGGCTTCATCTAGCTGGTGCACTGATGACATTTACTCTGAAATGATTTAGGGATCTTCTCACAGGCAAAATATGAAGCCGATCCTTTAAATAGACGTGCACACGACCGACTCTGCACTGTCGATGGGCAGGTATGCGTCAGTAGGTGTTCGAAGACGTAGAGGTATCTGTTTTATGTTACCGGCCTGAGATGAAAGCGTGTTTTCATGTGTCTTTTCATCTTTCTTTAAAGGTGTGTGAGGCTGTCAAAATATTACTCCGCTAGCTCTGTAAAGCGGGCGGTAATGAGGCCCAGAGAGCCGTCGCTGCATGGCGTAATGTGATTACATCTCACTGACAGAATGCAGCGATTAGACCTCATCAACCACAGGACTTCGAGACTCACGGCTCGTACTTTTACAACCTTCTTTGGGCTCTTTACAAAAGGGGGGAAAATCCACCCTGAAACAAAAATTCACTCACTGGACGCTGTTGACAGTTTAGTCAGTATCTGTATGTAAGGCTTAATCTGTGATCTCTTCAGGAAACTCCTTCTGGAGCTGCTCAGTCGACAGTGAAGGAAAGTGAATTTGAGTTTCCCAGGTGAACAAATACAGAAAAGCTCAAAGAAACCCTCTGAACATCAATGTGTCTTTCCCACGTTGTACTTTTTCAGGTACAAAACTAGCTTATGTTTGCCAATATGTCTTTAACTATCCAATGATATGTTCTGTTTTAGGGTGTATTTTCCACTTGAAGGGGTAAAAGCCCTGTAGGGAGTACCTCAGGGTCTACGTATGGGACCGGACTAGGTTATCAGACTTGCCGGCGTCCCCTGAAGGGCTTTCAGTCACAGAGGGGACAAAACGGGGGCGGTTACTGGGACAAACATGAAGGGTAGTGGATGATATAGTGCCTAATAATAGTGCATAATGATGAAATATAAAGTCTGCCAGTAAAAAAAGGATGGATGGCCAATTCACTGGGCCGCTGTGTAGCGAGGGGGGAGGCCAACGCAGCTTATTGGTGACCTCTACCCTCCGTCAAGACCCAGAAACAACAGAGGACAGCCGAGTACAACTTGACAAATTATGATGGCGACTGGGAATCCAGCGAGAGTGATGTATGAGCTAATCTTCTATTTGTGAAAGGAAGTAGCGCCAAGGGAGGAGGGGGAGGGGGGTCAAGGAGGAAAAATGCGGCTAATGCGGAGCTAGCATGACATTTCCGAGCTAGCGAAGGCGAGACTCAAGTTGTGCAACGGAGAACGGCGTGTAAACCCGGCGTTGCGGAGGGGGGGGGGATACGTTTACCAGCCAAAGCGAGGCCGATCTCTCTGATTTACCTTCTCCTCGCATTTGTTCTAGCAGACACCCTCTTGAGTTACGGCTTGGCAAAACATGGCAAAGGGAAGCGGAGGGCCATTTTTTTCCCCCGCCGTGTTGTCAGGCTGGAAGGAAGCGACAGCTTGGACATTACGTCCTTGTAGCTGGCAGCTGCAGCGTCTGAACAATGAGCCGGCCAGCTCGGTGTCAAGATAGTGAGTGAAATATGGAGCGGGGGAAAGAGCCTGTCTGGATCTGCCAGCTGAAACGTCTTATTGTGGTGAACGGGGCTCTCCGGTCGCTGCCACGATGAATTGTGCAAACAGGGAAAGTGAATGAAAGTGGTGACATTTCTTTCTTTTTTTTTTAGCCCTTTTTTGCTTTTGAAACAGGCAGCGCTGCCGTTGTGCTGTAGCATTTCATTTAGGTTACAGGAGCTCCCGCGGGAGAGCTAAGCCCAAGAAGAGATCTCATGTTTCTACCTTTTCATTTCTTTTTAACACTCAGATGAGACTAAAGGGTTTTTGTCCTATTTCTCAAAATCATGTTGATCTCACTCTGATCACAACAACAGATCTCCAGATGATCTGAAATAAGAGAAAGCTCAACATGATGTTTTATGACTCCTTCTTCTCAAACATCCTGCTGCATGTTCCTATTGAAGCCACGGAGCCATATAGTAGGAGTTACCATTATATACGTCACATGGTCGCATCTTCACATTGATCTCATGAAAACTCAAGGATTGGGCTGTTTGCCAAAGTAAGAATTTTATGGGATTTATGTAAGATTGAAAACGGCTCTCGTAACTTTCTCAGGGTGTTAGGAAGCAACTAACTGAGTGGTAACTGTGGTAATTGTTGATACTCACAGCGACGGGGGCTCAATTTACTTTTCCTTGGCGAAGTTCAGCTGACAGACCAAACAAAACGTCATGTTTACTAGTTGTTGTTGTGGCAGACTGGGGGGAAGGACTACATTCGGCAGTCAGCCATCTTGCCCCAGGTGAACGGCATCACAATCAGCCAGGTGGGAGCTGATTGCCTCACCCTGAAGACTTAAAGGGTGAGACGATCCAGGGATTGACCCATAGGAAAGCAAAATCCAAGAAGAGATCTTTTATGTCTCCTAGACACAAAAGATCTTTTTCTCACTAAAATGAGACTAAAGGCTTTTTCTTCTGTTTCTCCAATTCAACTCAGGAGAAACAACCACATAACAGCTGATGTTGATCTCACTCTGACCAAAACAGATCTCCAAATGATCTGAAATAAGTAATTTAACTCTCCTGAACACGAGACCAAAGATTAGAGTAACATCTCAAAGAAAACTCAATACTGGCTACTGCTAATACTACACCTGATCTTTCCTGTCTCTCTCTGCTGCTAACAATGAAATTAATACAGAAATGCCAGAAAAATAATCTTTAAAAAGAGAATCTTCAGAAGAAGGTGATCACAAAATGAGACAAACTTGAGATCTCCCCTATTTTCTCAGGAGACGACGAAAAGACGATTCTGAGCAAAATAGTTTTCCTCTGGGGAATCCTGTCTGAAGCGTGATCTGTGCTGGGAATCGGCTCCCAGATTGGATTTGTGACACCTGCAATCTCCTCTCAATCCCCAACAACATTGATCAACTCAGGAAATTTGTTAGTGTGAACTTTCCTGTCCAATGTGAGCGAGGGAGAGACGAGTTGTGGTTGGAGTGGGACAGGGAGAATTCAAGGCTGCATCCTGGAAACCCTGTCAAGACGGAGGTGGTCGGGTGTCGAGCCGTGATATGGAAACCAAAACTTAAAACTTTGGGGATCGACTCTTTGGCAGGGAACAATAGAGAGCTGTCAGAGGGACCACCCTGTCCCAGTGCATCCTGGGCTTTGACAAGACGCTCGAAAAAACCAGGAAATGGGAGCCACGGTCGGGTCTTAAATTTCTCCTCCCCATCCCTTGGCCGGGTTCGACGCAAGGTGTTGGGGATGATTGATGAGAGCGTTTTCCTGTAAGACTACAAAGTCACAAGACATGGGAGTAAACATCAACTTTTGAGACACCTTTTCCCTCAAGATTTATCTTTTGTTTTGAAGGAAACCAACAATACTTTGTCTGTGAGAAACGCACTAAAGAAAGGAGTTGTGTTTTTTTAGTGTTTTTTATATAAAATAATGTGGAAGCAGCGTTCAACAGTTGGAGCTTTTACAAGCCCACCAAGCCGCTGCGAAAACTCTGCGGAAATGTAATTTAACTCTCAATAATACGCATGGCTTGACATGAAACTAAAGTCTGTTTTTATGGCAGGAGCTCTGCGGACCAGACCAGCGCTAATTAATACAACTACAGCAAGCCCAATGGCTCAGATGACTCATGCCCACAGACTGAACAATGCTTCATAACAACAAACATACACCCAAAACTCATCTACTCTCAGAGGAATCATTTCCAGAGCAAAATCGTCTTTCCCCCCTTTTTCCCAAACCTCAATTATACTGTGGTTTTCCAAGATTCAAGTTTAAATTTAAGGTTTTACTAAAAAAATCTCCTTTCCCCCCCCATGCAGCAGCAGCCTCAGTGAAAATGGCGGCAATAAGCCTAATACACTTAAAGGTTAAATAACAGATAATGCAACCTTGTGGGGTGAAGTCGGTGCAGTGGCTGATATCTCTTCTGGATGTTTTGCACTTAAAGGCAAGCTAATCCTGCAGCAATGACAAAGGTGAAGGAGCATGGGGGGGTGGGGGGCTTAAAGGGGTCTATCTAGTTTCAGCCTCGCATGGTTTAAGGTAGAAAAAAGGGAAGAGGAAGTATCCATGTCTGCAGGGAGACGAGTAGGTTTGGACGCTGAGCCCTTACGAGGTTCTTGCAAATGGCCAATTTATTAAGTTTTAAGTTTTCTCTGATGTCTTTATCTTATCTCGCTCCTGTCTTCTCTTTCTAATAGATGAAAACTGTGTGTTGTTGTTGCGAATGCTTCACGTCGCCTCAGACAACATCCACGAACCGTCCTCCTTCGTGTTTCCCATAATCTGCTCGACACCACGCGACAATTTAACCCAAATTCTTGTGAAGTTTAAGCCGAGGAGGAGGAGGAGGAGGCCTCCGCGGTTTGGACGGGCGGTAGGCGCAGGAGAACGAACCCAGGGAGTAAATACCATGCCTGGATCTCTCTAATTTAATGTAAGTATAGCATGAGCTCACTGCGAAGGCACACTCGAACAAAGAGCGTTATGAGCTCACATTTCGAGAAGCCGTATATTACAGGCAGTTTTATGCTCGACCCAAAATAACACGAAAATCCAATCTAGCAGATATTTTCTTGGCTCTGCCGTGCTTTTGGCTTGGTGTCGCTGCCACTGCACAGTATCCAGACTTGAAATATCGCTGTATTGCTGGGAAGTGCAGTTCTAGGATCAGTTGAGGATCAAATAAAAAACTCTTTTGGCACTAACCAGAGTTTCCCCAACTTTCTTTCACCTGAACACCCCAACTCAGGGGATTAAGGGGCATTGGTAGCTTAAAGGTGGCATGCAGTGGGAAGGTTGCCGGTTCAAATCCCAATTCAAAGTATTTTCTAACTGTCTGACTGAAACCAATCGCTCCCTGAATCCATTTACAAATGTTTTCTCTCCAGCCTGAATTTGACTGGAAGCTTATAAAGAAGAAATGGTTTCGCACCTAAAAATTTGTTCCCCACCAGAATTTCACTGGAGGCTGTTGGAAACCAGCGCTAGCTAGCTAACTGCGCCGGTCCTCTTCATCTCACTGCGGGTCCGTTGGAAGGCTCTGAGTGAAATGAAATAGAAAATTTGACGTATTTAACATTTTATCGCCCGCTAGATAACGAGCTGAGGTTTGTGAGCGACCAGAAAGAGGCTGGCGCTGCCCGGTATAAGAGCTGTAAATCTCTGGAGGAAGGAAATGTACTTGCGCTAATCATAAAAGCGTGTTAAAATGTTAAAGAAAGAAGTGTGTGTGTGTGTGTGTCGATACAAACAACTGTGGTCAACAGATATTTTTAAGTTTGTACGTGTCTCGTAAACCCCCGAGGACTGGGCACCCTGCCAGCGCTAATTGCACTAAAACAAAATAAAAGCCCCATCAGTCCTCATCATCACTATAAATCAGTGGACAAAGCTCAGCCTCGTAACCCCCCCCCACCCCCCGGTGCTAAAATGCTCTTCTGGAGTCTCTCCAGATGCGAGCCATCTGTTGTGTTCAGTCACCGAGGTGAGACGAGTCGTGTCTGTCCAGACGGTGACATCACCCAGAAGAGAGACGGGCTCCGGTCCAACGTTCGGCGCTTTCATTAATAACTCTGCTGATCTGCTGATCCGGGCCTCGACTCGCACCTCGGCCATCCCGCCGGTGCAGTCGATCAACGTTATAAGCCTCACGCCACGGGCAGCCGGGAGACCTCAACATACTAAAAGCTGGACCCGCGATATCCACCCGACACGTTTCCTCTGCTGCGGTTTTCCTATTTTTATGGACTGGCATAACAGAGCGTCACGCTTGAGACGGCTATGAAAGTAAATCTGACCGGTTGGAGTCGAGGAACAAAACACATCCGCTTACTGCCGTCTATACACGTTGATGTATTTTCTCCAAAGTGTGCCACTTTAATAGTTTACAACCACTCAGCGGCTTCCTTCTCACTAAATGCACTAAATTCTGTAGAAAAACGTATTTTCCATGTATATTTGCAGCACATCCCACTAACCATGCCCGTCTCAGTGCAGCTGTAACATCAGCGGCCTGCAGTACGCCGAGCGCTGCAGCGGCTAAGACCCATAATCCCTCTAAGTGCAGGGGAGGTGGAGGCAACGTAGAATTAGCCTGCAGAGAACACCGACGTCCTGGCGAGTTTTATTTTTAATTCTTTTTTTTTTTTTAAATGACAATACTAAACACACAGAAGAGGTGCCAGAGTGAGTCTCGCCGAAGAAGAAAAATGTGTTTCCCCTGGCGGCGTTTTCGATTTCACGACCAGGGAAGGAGGAAAAAAAAAGCAAAATCATTAAAGGTTTTCTGCAGATTGTTTTCCTAGCGCTCAAATTTCACACAGTAAAACAACATTTTGAAAGCGTTTCACGGGATTATAAAGAATGAAAGTAAACTACCTGGAGATCATACAAACCACAAAGGATTTTTGAGCATGAGTTGGATGTGACCCAGTGACGTGGCGGCCTTGCGCACCGCTTCGCCTTCGCTGCCGGTTCTGCGTCGTCGGAGAGACAATCCGAGGCCGGTTGCCAAGTCATCGCGGATAATAAAAGCTCTCTGAGCCCGGGACAGGAAGCGAGGAGACAATGGAGAGGAGTCTGTCCAGGATCCCAAAAAAACGCCAGCCCAGCCGGGGCTTCATCCCTTCTGAGCACTCTGGGAGGGGGGAGTGATGTCATCCAGACAGCCAACCACACACACACACACACACACACACACAGAGTACATCACGGCTCTGTCTCCCTGAAGTAAATTCCAGCGTCACGCCCCACATCCCAAATCACTATCATTTACATTCCTGGTGAAAACACAAAGAGGTGAAGGTCTTTATCTGAGAGCAGCGAGGGGGAGGGGGGGGGGAGGGTCCGCGGTGAGCCGGCGGCTGGCCCGGCCCGCGGTGGAAACGCCGAGGGAACGGCGGGATGATAAGAAGGAAGGGAGAGGAAAAGACTGAGAGTAGCTAGAAAGAGAGGAAGAGGAAGAGAGAGAGGGTGACAGGAAGTTGTTGACCGATGAGTCACCGTAGTAAAGAACAACCTTCTTCAGTACTGGTCCAGTTACAGTCTGGAGTTTATTTCACACACAATATAGAAAAAAGTAATCATCAAATTTCAAGATGAAAGACAAAACCATAAAGGACGATATGACATGTTGTTGTTGTTTCTGCTTTAACAAGGAAATATAAGACAAATTTCACCTTTTAAAAAATGTGACTGAACATACCAAGAAACCAGAAAACATCTAAAATTGAATTTAAGACCTAAAATGTTTTATTTAACTGAGGTTGAGGTTAGATAATAGAACTTATCTGACATTAAAGATGATCTAGTCTGTAATTTGTTGATATTTCTGTCTCAATCTCCCATAATATCTGCACTCTGATTACTCCCCCTCAATAAAAGTAATAGAATACTTTAACCCGGCCACTGCACCCATCCCCCCCCCCCGTATGTGAGCCGTTACTCCTGAAAAATGAAGTGTGTCATCCGAGGGCCCGACGCTCCCTGGAAGCGAGCGGAGCCAGAGCGTTATGAGAGGGTTGAGTTAGACGATGACTGAAGCCATCTGGTGAGCGCCGTGGATGTCAGGGGTGTGTTGTCCTCTACGGAGAGAGAGTGTGTGTGTGTGTGTGTGTGTGTGTGTGTGTGTGGCTAAATTGATCAACCACACATCGAGCCTTTTTTAAAAATCCATTACACGCAAAAAAAGGCGGAGCAAAATGAAGGCATGTGAACAGGGTGGTGTGTTAGGAACAACTCAACTCAACATCCCAGACATTCAAAGGTTGATGAAGTGTGTGTGTGTGTGTGTGTGTGTGTTCTTCGTTTCAACACTGCAGTGGTTTGATTTCTCATCCACCGTCCAGGCTGTCCCCTTGATCCGGCCCGTTGTGAAATAGCGATGCGATGACGCCCCCCCCCCCCCCCCCCGCTAGCTCTTGGACTTCTTCCATGAATGCAATTGTGAAAGAATGACCAGATTAGGAAACCCATTTCCTGTTTAAAGACGCTGGACAGTGTTTGTAGATAAGTGAGAGGGTGGATAAATGAGGCCGATCCCCCTGAGACTTCAACTCTACTGCGCTGGCCCACAGTAGTCTGTTGGTGCTAGCTAGACCGCTGTGTGTGTGTGTGTGTGTGTGTGTGTGTGTGTGATCAGCTGGGTAAACCTGAAGCTCCTACCACTTCCTGTCCACCCAGGAAGATGGGTAAGCTGTCATTTCACACACCTAGAGGGACTCTGGGGCGATTCGCCAGGTAGCCGCTGCGCAAACACTCAAATCTGGAGTTCATCAGATAGAGGTGGAAAATAAAGGCGAAAAAGGCATAAGCACGGGATATGTCAGGCGTTATAACACAGATGAATAGGCGGACGGCAGGTAGAAACATTTTGACGTGGAACATTTCGGGTTTTACGACTTTCTAATCCGAGAGAACGCTCCTCTACGCCTCCGCGTCCCGCCTGAGATCAACGCTAATCCATCAGGAAACCATCAAAGAGTCTCTGGAGGCAGATACGCCCTGCTCACCTGACAGCTGGACCGATTAGTGTGTGTGTGTGTGTGTGTGTGTGTGTGTATCACTTTCCTTCTTCCTGTGCACTTTCCTGCCAAGTTACAAGCTCCATGTTCTATTGTCTTGCTGTTGTCATCGTGAGGACGTGGCGCCGGTGCTCAGCATCCCTCTTACACATACTGAAAGCAGCCAATCAGTCGCCGCCGTCTTCTTCTGTTCCTGCTGTACTGGGATCAGTGGTTTTTTAGGGGGTGGTGGATAGAAACACAACAGGACAAACGCTTTAATATGGCGTCTCCCTGTAAGCATCTCCACAGCTGAGATTGTCCGCCGAGCGACGTGACGTGAAAGAGGCGCCGCATGCTCAGTTTCCATCTGTGTGTGTGTGTGTGTGTGTGTGTGTGTGTGTGTGTTTGTGTGCGCTACGGGACCCCTCGGTGTGTAGTGTATGATCCGTGATGTGGCCGGTGGTTACGCCGCCGCCGCGCCCTCGGGGCTTTGAGCTCCACCAACGTCGGGAACATCCTCCTCCTTAAGTGTTTTGCAATTTTACATCAAAGTCCAAAATGCTAGAGAGGTAATTATTATCAGCTGTAGACACACACACACACACACACACACACCTCTATTAATTTCTCACTCGCTTTAAGTGCAGTCCTGTGTTAGTCAGTGTCTATTACTGGTGTGTAGATGACAGGCTGCAGCCCTTCCTCGTGGTCCCGCGTCACTCCGTGCTGTGATGACACGTTTCCACGGTTACGCAGTTGTTCATAGGGGAACTATTTGTTCCTGCTGTTCTGTGTGTACTGTGTGTACCCAAAAAGACACACCTTCATATTGCTGCTCACCTCCCTGACAGGAGAGAGGAAGGGTCAAGGTCACATCCCCCATCCTCACCTTCCTATAGACACACACACACACACACACACACAGTTTGCAGGTGTGTGTGTGTGTGTGTGTGGGAGGGGGGTGTGCAGACTAAGAGAAAGAAAGACAGGGTTGAGGAAAAGATGGAGAGAGAGCGGGATGAAATTCACAGGGAGGAGAAAGAGGGAGAATAGAAATGTCTGGTAGAAACGAGAGCAAACAAACAACCGGCATGTATGAAGAAGTCCAGGATCCATCCACAACCACGCAGTGTGTAACACACACACACACACACACACACACACACACACACACACACACACACACACACACAGCCAGAGAATAGCCATAAACACTGATTTTGGCCTTAAAAGGGCAGCAAGCATCCACATGACATGTTTTTACCCCGGCAATCAAACTCACTCACACTCTGGTTTTAACACTGGAGCCCATGGAGAGGGAGAGGGAGAGGGAGAGGGAGAGAGAGGGAGAGAGAGAGAGACACACAGACAGACAGACAGAGAAAAGAGGAAGAAAGAGAACAAACAAAGAAGAACTGGGAGCCAAAGTTGTGGGAGATATAAAAAAAAAAAAAAGAGCAAAAGAATTTAAGTGAAGAGATAGAGATAGACTGGGGGGGGGGAGGGGAGACATATGGATCTGGTTACAAGCCGATGATGTCATCATGTATGTCAGGTAATCAGCCCCCGGGCGGTGCATGTGTGTGTCAGACCGGGGCAAGACGAGGCCTCGCCGGTGACAGCTGCAGAGAGATGGCTCGTCTGATCCACACACACACACACACACACACACAGATGCATCACACTCATTGCCTCATTGCACAAGGTGACAGTATGTCTTTGGCTTTGTCTGTGACAGATGCTTACAGAAGGATCCACACACACACACACACACACACACACACACACACACACACACACACACACACTGCACTTAAACGTCTACTCATAGATTGTATGGGGTGTCCTAGTTCACTCTCGTAACCTCCTTTTGAAGTCAAAGTTCTGGGATCCGTCTGTCCAATCAGAAGTCACCCTGCCGGCTCGGCGACCGGTCCGTCCGTCCGTCCGTCCGTCCGTCCGTGCAGCCCTCGTTCTCCTCGTCACGGCTGCGAGATTTACAAGGAGGATTGAACACTGCTGACACACTTACAACGTCCAGGAAGTCGAAGTTCAGATGAAAACAAACGGCGTTGCGTTTGACGGGCCGTGGCTTGGGGACGCGCCACGCGCCTTCGCCATCTAACGAAACCGCCCCAGTCCAGACCGCACGCTCCCCCCCCGTCCAAACCCGAAGCCCGGACCTCCTCTGCATTCTTCTGTGGATTGTCGGCGGTCGAGTCATCCCGTTTAGACGTTACATAACACATCTTCTTCATCTCGCCCCGCTATTTGTCGTGGCTTGTCACAGCAAACATGTTTTGTGCGGCCGGGCCCTCGTGTTTGATCCCCCCGACATCTGTTTCAAGTGTACGGTACTCCGGGCGCTGGATGTGTCCAGATTCAGAAATAGACCGTCTAATTTTGGATGACCGAATTGTTTGTTCCAAGAACAAACAGTTTTGTTGCAGGGGAAATGGGAGAGAACACGAACCCGAAAATACATTCGCAATTTAGAGCCTGAAAGCGCAGCGGACAGTTTTTTGGACTCGGCGACGCGACGGCTGCAGATTGTGAAATACTGTAATTTGACTTGCCTGAAATCAATCAGTGTTATCCAAGCGTGCATTACAGTTCCCATGGCCTTGTGGCAGGGCGTTGCAACGCTACTATGAAGACCCTGACACAGGATTCACTTCATATGGGAGAGAGAGAGAGAGGCAGGCAGAGGACAGAGGCTTCGGTCTGGGCAGGACACCCAGCCGTCGTCCTCCTAGTCGTCCTCCTAGTCGTCCTCCTAGTCGTCCCTCCTGGTCACCCTCCTGGTCGCCCTCCTGGCCTCAACCCTCAACATCCCATGTGACAGTTGCCATATGGAGCCTGAAGAAGAGTCCTCTCCCTAGTCACTGGATGTATGTAGTATCGAGTTTAAGACTCCTTTAAGCTTCTTTAAGTCCGGAAATCATGTCGTGTCTTCATCTTGAAAAGTAGAGGACTTTGTTTGAAATCCAACATCATTTGTTACTGACTGTGTGTGAATGGGAGGTCGTCGCTGGCTGGTAGCATCGCGGCGACTCGGCCGGCTAAGGTGCAGACTAGACGGATTCAAGTCTGTGCCGCCTCGTCCGTCACGTAGAGCGTAATATTCTGACTTTAAAAGCTGCACAAGGGAACTTTACCAGGTGGTGAAGAGGTTCGGAGCGCTTGCTAGCTGCTGTTTTAGGAGATAGTTTTGATCACTTCCTGTGGGCGGAGACGTCTACGGCTTCTCACTTAGCAGGGGATGCTCTGTGATTTAGGGGGTTTTGACATGAAAGTCTTGCCTAGTGCAGCTTTGAATTACTTCAGTAAGAAATCACGAATGAGTACAGAAAAAAAAAACCATCAAATCTCTGTTTTCCTCAATTGGGTTTACTTCAGCCAAGTCATGACATGTTTTATTTAGTGGGCAGGAGACAGGAAGCTCTTGTTGTTCCCTGCTGGACTACCGCCCAAATGCACATACTGACAAAATGCTCTTTTGTGTTTCTGCAGAGTGATATATGTATATATAGTATATGTATTGTATGTCATTGCATTGTAATCTTGCACTAAAAGGCCCTGTTGTCGCTGCACCACGAGGGTCAGGGACAACTCACGACCATTGTTTCCTCAGGACAATAAGGCAGCTGACAGCGGTTAACCCGATAACCAACCTGGAAAGTTAGCTCCCATCACATGACAAGAGATGACGTATACAACGTGAGGCCTTATAGAAAGACTTAGTCACCATCTATATTTTCTTTAAGGAGGAATGTGTGAGTTAAGAGGAGCCACGGTGGAGACGGTGTGGACCAAATGTGCCACTGAGGAAGGGCCATGTGTGTTGGCTTGGGCCTTGTTTACACTGGGGTGGAAAAATCTTAGTTTTAAGCTTTTTTTAACACCAGAAGTAAGATATTTACTCATGAGGGCTCAGATTCTGGCACCGGTGGAGGCAGCATGATAATTTCAAAACTAGTGAAAACCTGAGCCGTGTGAATGTGAGAGATAGATGAACTCCTGGCAACTCAGTCAGCTTTCTGAGACAATGGGCGATAAGGAGAGGAGAGGCTGAAAAGGCTGAAAACCGTCCAGGAATACGCACCGGAACAACCAAGTGATATCCGAGAGACGAGTGTCACAACGAGAGAAAAAGCCCCTTCATTTTTTCCCCTTCAGTTTCCCTAAAGTGGCTTGTTAGCATCGTTAGCATTCCCCATTAAAAAACCAAAGGGGCGCCGCTAGCCGCTCGTAGCGCTGTTCGGCTTCAGTGAGGAATGGTAGCTGCTAACAAAACCATTTCGGGGGAAGCTGCCAAAACGTCATGGGAACCCGTCAGGTGAGGGCTGGCTGGATATACGCTTCCCATGTCACAGATATATGTTACATGTCTGTTCTTGTTCTGCTCCATTGGTCTCAATTACAAATCTTCACCCAAGAATTTCTTATTAAGCTCTCATACAGACAAGTTGAGTCTTTTTTTTCTTCCCTCCCTCGGCAGAATAAATGACTTAAGCTGACAAGAGCCAGAAGGAAACGCTGTAACTCGACCTCGACTACTGCCCTGCCTCCGGAGCATTGACAGACCGGGCAGATATTTCACACGTTACATACGTCAAGAAACACCTTTCCCCCTTTTCTACCACATCCTCTACTAAAACAGTTTCTTTAGACACACACACACACACACTCAGGCGAGCACACACCCCCTTCTTGCGAGCCTCTGCAATGCATAGCTCCATATAAGGACATGCTGATGATGTAATGCTCCATAGGCAGGGAGCACATCCCTTATTGTTTGGTCTGACTGCAGGAATGCCCACATTACAGCCTCTGAGAGAGAGAGTGTGAGAGAGAGAGAGAGAGAGAGAGACGGAGGAAGAGTTGAGTGTTGAGTGTGATAATGAGCTTATGGCCGTGAAGCTGGGAAGACCTTTGGCACAGGTAGGCACAAAACTCTCCTGAAGTCTTGGAAACTTTGAGAAGAGTCGGTGATCTGTCGAGATGTTCGGGGCAGCATCACTTTATTCTTGTTAACGCTTGGAGACGCAGAGTGTTTCGTTGTGTTCTTGAGAAGAAAAAAGAGAGTTCCTTTGGCTTCAGAGTTGCCGTTTGCTGTGTAGTTGCTGTAGAAGTCGCCACTGAAAGGTTTGGGGGGTTATGGAGTTTATGTAACTCAGCAAAATGATGTTTTTTAACTGTTTAAAAATGATAAAATAGTTTAGTAAAATAGTAACAAAAGTTTTCAGTTCAGTTTAAGATTTATTGCTTCATTTATCATAAAGTGACGGGGAACTGTGAAGTGTTTGTTACAGGATGTCTGAACCACTTCAAAATCAATTCATTTTTAGATATTGTGTGTAAAAAAAAAAAAAGTTAAATTACATTATTTCTGACTACTGTTCAGAAACCGAGGGAGCTATTCTACAACGCTGAGCTGGCCAGTGATCTGTCATGGTGAGCTTTAACACAGAGGTGACACATTCAGTGTTGAGGTTGAAATGATAGGAGGAAAGAGAGATATCGAGCTCGACGGTTTATTGGTGGTTTTATAGTTCATGTAGAGGATTTTGTGTGGGAAACGTTGCGGCAGTGATACTGACAGGGGAGACGGTGACTGGTACAAGGACAGACAGTACAGACGCATATCACTGTGTTGATATGTTCAATATCTATGTACCGTCGATGATTTATCTTCTTTTTCTTCACTAGTAATTCTCTAGTTGTGGACTAAATGAAGAGTTTCATTCCAAAATGTGGTAAATGTGATGGTCACCTTTTAGAAAATGCCTCCTCTTATAAAATGATTGAAAGTGAAGCCACGTTACTGCTAAAGTTTGGAGTCATCTTAAGAACTTTGTGTGTGTTTTTGAGAAAATAATCTCAGTGGTTTTGAAATTCTGACTGATAAATTTCACATTGCGATTTTTCCCCCAAAAGGATATATAGCGTTTTGGAATGAAACTCACCCTTAAGCTGTTTTAGGTCACATCTAGGGCTCTTTTTGTCATAGACGGCTCCATGAGTTAGTATCAGTACTGGGAGCTTCATAAATCCTAGATATGATATACAAGCTGGTTACACTCTGGGGAATATCACCTGTGTAAAATACAACCCATGCACATTCAACATCCCTCAAACACGAAGGTCTAAATCTCTTCTATATATCGGTCCGTACATACGTGACCTAATCGTGGTTAGGAAGTGGCATGGCAGCGCCAACACATGGAACCTGCAGCACCGCTTCAAGGAGGTGACTCCCCTGTTAGCTTGCCTGGCTGATCCCAGTTGGATGTTTCTGTCTGTAATGGCATTTCTACTGTGTTCAATACAGTAGAGAGAGAGAGAGAGAGTCACAAACCAGATTGAATCCGTTGAATCTTCAATCCAGAAAAAGGATGTAAATGGGTGTAAAGGTCGTATTAAACGGGACGGGTTGGTCGCCATCTGTGCCCACACCCTTTTTTCTATTGCTGACGGTGCACAGGGACTATTTTCCATGACTCCTTGTGGTGGTGGTAGTGCATCTGTTTTGGCGGAAACCAGCCTGAAATTGGTGACTGTTGCAAAGGTTGTATAGGCTGCTGTGTGGGCTATAGGGTGCCTTGTAATTATGATAGCCATGAAATCACTGTGTCACCGGCTCCATGCGCAGGAATTTGTTCCTTTTAAAATAATGTTCTTTCAGGATGCAAGAAGCTCTGCGTGAACTAACAACTGGCATTAATGTCTGACCGAGACAAATCAAGAGGATGGAATGAGGATTCACTGTGTTACTGACATTCAATGGAGGGAAGCTGGCCAGTCGATCCCTGAGATATGTTTGCTATAGCCTCCCCAGCAGATCCTTTTTGTGGCTCCCCAGAAAAATGACTATTACTTTAATGACAGGAATAATTTCTTTACCAGAGGTCAGGAGAATGAGAAAATATGTAAGAATGTCAAATCTGATCTTGAGTTTCACTCCGTCCATTGTCTCACATGCAGCACAGACAGACAGACAAGCCTGCACTAAATTATATCTAACAACAAAACTGTTCTCAGATGTGGCACCGTTGGCCAAATGCATATCTATGTGTGTGTTCTGGACGTGAAAAAGTTTAGGAGCAAATGTTCTGTTCGTGTCCCGCAGTGTGCACGGGCACTACAGCAACATGAGTCCCCTTTAGGGGTCGGGGTGATTTAACTCGTATGTCAAGCATACAGTCGATGCCGTTTCCTTCCCGCCCGTTCCTTAAGGGCTTACCTCCTATTGATGTAAAGTGCTCTTATATGTGGTATACCGGGTCTATATCCATTACCAGCACTTAAAAGTATTTCATGTTTTGAAATAGGTCCAAATGAGTCCAAAGTCCATTTCTCCTTCTATTGTAGCTGATGACATCACTAGAAAAACAGTGGGGGCCCGAGATAAGAGATTGGGTAAACAGTGATTAGCGAGCGACAAGCTACGTTAGCAAGCGAGAGGCCTGCCTCTCTTTGGAAATGTTTCACTCAGCAACTTTAAGGAGGACAAATTTCTTATCCAGAGTCCTTGAAAATAGTAAAGTTAAACAGTAGAAGAACTATTATGTCAACATGTCCAGCAGCCAATGTATGAGAAGTGCCAGGGTCAAACCAACAAAGCTTAGACAGAAGAATTACTTCAAAAACGTCTGGGAAACTGTAATATTTACAGATCTTCAGTAAAACTAATGGCGAGAAACAAATGTCTGACATAAAATAAGAGCCAATTTAATCCATAATGGTCTATAATAGTTATTAGCCAATAGAGGTTCTTATAACAAGCCTACAAAATACCCACAATCCACCCTGACAACACTAATAATGAAATAATTCTGGATATCCTTTTATTTTATTGAGTGTTACCAATCGTTCAGTCTGGATAGAATCACAACACATGGAGCCCCCCTACCCCCATGCACCCTACAGCTACTGAAGTACAGAGAAGTGACACACTGCTGCTGAGGGGTGACCCACCCTACTGCACTTACATCATGCCCTTCAACTGAAATGTACATGTGGAATTAGTGATCCCTGAGAGAGAGAGGGGGGGGGGGGGGGTTCTATATAAACTCTGTGGGATTGTAATTGCCTTTGGAAGCGGGGGAATTCCTTTAAAAAGGGTAGGTGCTGCTGGTGGTTTTGGTGAGGGGAGGAGGGTTAGTAGTAGAGGAACCCCTTCATTAAGGGATTGTTCCATGCCAGTGGGCCATCTGTGTGGAAATGCCTGGCAGCTGCACACACAGCAGTCATAACATCCCCTCCCCTGGCGCTGGCGGCACTTTGGCCCGGTGATATGTGCATGTGCCAGACGCGGTGACCCCAGCCACGCACTGCAATTCGTGCGCCGCGACTGCAAACGCGTCCATCGGCACGTGCACTGTACCTTAATGTCATTTGAGTAAACTGTTCGGCAATGTTGTATTCTGCAAATGTAGAATTAGTTAGGAAAATACAAATTGATGTATTCTTGACAAAGTGATTTTTGAACTAGATTGTCTTTGGCTCTATGTAGGTTCACTTTGACAGGAATGGATTAAAAGGATTTACTGCGTCGACACGGCCTCTGACTATGCTCGAGCTGTCCTCATTGGGAGATATATAGGAGTGACTTTTTGTTAAATAAACTCTGTGATTAAGTTACCCTTTGACATGCCCTTGTGCAGTGAAACTCAGACGTCTCTGAGTCAAGTATGGGCGTGCCATATGCTTTAACATATGGTGTATGCTTTATAGATGGTACGGGGATACACAGAGGAAAACTAAATCATCAAAGAACTTACTGGTCAAAAAGTCAGAGTGTTCCATTACACATTGCTCTGTCTAGTGAGGGTATCCTTTTCAAACAGAGGTCAACATCAATATTTGGCACTCCAGCACATTCTAGTAACAGTCTGGTATTAAGAGAACAGAAAATCATGGCTCTCCTCCCTCTTAGTGCTTCATTGTCTTTTTTCCCCATTTCACAGAAGATATAACAGGTCTTATTGTACACCTAGTACACCCCAAATACCATGGAAACATTTTCAGATTCACTGAATGTGAAACTCGTGGCCCAATATTTACAACACTAAGTCAAGTTTCCAAACCATATGAGAATTAATTGGCAGCGAGGGAACTAAAAAAAGTTAACCACAGGTATTTCAGGCTACCCACCTGAGAGGGTTAAAGTAATGTTTTTTATGATGTGTTAAATTTTCCATGACATAAAACCTTTAGTCCTTTCAGAAACGTAGGGAAAATAAGAGTGTTTATGGCGTGTCAGTACTTGGGGAAGTGGGCCCAATGGGTAATGACAGTGGGGTGTAGAGTTGTTTAAGCACCTTTCATATGACACAAGCAAACAAAACATTTTACGTCTCACATAAGATTTAAATACTTGGGACCCCAAAATGAATTGAAAAACATTGAACTGTCACTGAAAATTAACAGTAGTGTAACTAGTGAACAACTGGTGGCAAATGCATTTACATTGGAAAAGTAACCATCTTTTGATCTTGAAAGAAAATTGAAAGACAATTTTGGTGTCAATTTTTCATCCACTACATGCTTGCAAATGATACATTTCGAATTGGATTGCTTTTAGATCACCTGTTTTCTTTTTCCATTTCTTACAGGTTGAAGCTGTTAATTGATCAGGAAAAGGCCTACCAAGAACGAAAGGAGGAAGAGAACAACAAAAAGGTCACAGACCTGAAGGATGAGCTGACAAAACTCAAGTCATTTGCGTTGATGGTTGTGGATGAACAGCAGCGCCTCACTGAGCAGCTAAACCAACAGACAGCCAAGGTCCAGGAACTCAGCACCAGCACTTCACAAGCCCAGGAGGAGCTGAGCTCCGCTAATGCCCGTCTGCAAGAAGAGGAGCACAAAGTTTTTCGCTTGGAGACTGAGCTGCATGACCAAGCCAGTCGATACCACCAGGAACAAGAGGCCATGACTGCAAAATTGACCAGTGAAGATGCCCAGAACAGGCAGCTCCGCCAGAAATTGTCCACTCTCAGCAGGCAGCTTGATGAGCTGGAGGAGACCAACAAGACTCTGCGCAGGGCTGAGGAGGAATTGCAGGAGTTGAGGGACAAAATTGGTCGTGGTGAGTGTGGAAACTCCAGCCTCATGTCTGAGGTTGAAGAACTACGAAAAAGGGTACTTGAAATGGAAGGAAAGGATGAAGAGTTGATCAGGATGGAGGACCAGTGCAGGGACCTCAACAAGAAACTGGAGAAAGAGGCCAGCCAAAGCCGGAGCCTAAAGGCTGAAGTTGATAAACTAAACCACAGAATTATGGACTTGGAAAAACTAGAGGATTCTTTCAGCAAGAGCAAGCAAGAATGCAGCTCACTCAAGTGCAACCTTGAGAAGGAGAGGACTGTGTCAAAGGTCCTGTCCAGTGAGCTAGATGTCTTGAAAGCCAGGATCAAAGAACTAGAGGCGGCTGAAAGCCAACTGGCAAAGACAGAGCTGACACTGAAGGAAGATCTCACCAAGTTAAAGACACTGACAGTCATGCTGGTGGATGAAAGGAAGGCAATGGCAGAGAAGCTAAAGCAGATGGAGAACAAGGTACAAAACAGCACTGGCAAACTTCAGGCAGAGCAGGACAAAGTCACATCAGTCACAGAGAAGCTAATTGAAGAGAGCAAGAAAGCACTGAGGTCAAAGGCTGAACTGGAGGATAAAATGTGCAGTACTACGAAGGACAGGGATGAACTGAAGGCCAAGTTGAAAGGCGAGGAAGAAAAGAGCAAAGATTTGGAGTCTAAGGTCAGTATGATGAAGAAAAGGTTGCAATCGCTAGAGACCATAGAGAGAGAACACCTGAGGAACAAAGCTAAAGAGGAACACATCAAAACACCCATTGCCCACCACTTCGAACAAGAGGACAACAAAGTCAAGGATTTGACACAGGAGGTTGAGCGCCTTAGATGCAAACTGAAAGACATGAAGGTGGTGGAAGGTGACCTACTGAAGACTGAGGAGTTAGAGTCACTAGAAAAGAGATTCTCCAATGAACAAGAGAGAGCCAAGGTCTTGATGGAGGAGCTGGAAATTTCCAGGAAAGAACTTTCAAAGTACCAACTGGCTGAAAAGAAAGAGTGCAACCAAGAGCATGTCCTTTATAAACGCTTAAAGGAAGAGGAGGCAAAGTCCAGTCATTTGACCAGAGAGGTAGCAGCTCTGAAAGAGAAGATCCATGAGTACATGGGCACAGAGGAGTCCATTTGTCGCATGAAAAACGACCACTCTACACTGCAAAGAAAACTGACCCAACAGGAGGTCAGAAACAAAGAACTGGCCAGAGAAATGGAGACTCTCACTCGAGAACTTGAGAGGTACAGACGCTTCAGCAAAAGTCTCCGTCCTGGCATGAACGGAAGGCGCTTTTCAGACCTGCATGTTTCCACCAAGGAAGTTCAGACGGAGCCACCTGACTTCCTGCCTCCTAACTGCAAGACCATGGCGCCACTGGAACGTGCTGTCGTGAACGGAAAACTATACGATGAGAGCGAATCTGAGGATAATGCAAATTACAGCAATGAGCTTCAGCTCTCAAAATGCAACCCCTCACTCATCAATAATGTAAACAACCTGAACAATAACATGAGAAGAGCCCGAGTCCCTTTCCTTAAGAACAAAGAGAGCCCCCATCAGGTCAATGGTAAAGTGCAACCACGGCAGAACGGCAACCATGTCCAGCCTGCAGATGTAGTGTTGACCCACAGTCCTGGGCAGCCTCTGCACATTAAAGTGACTCCTGACCATGGACACAACACAGCCATGCTAGAGATCACCAGCCCAACCACAGAAAACACCCCGTCATACACCAGCACCGCTGTCATACCCACAAGTGGAGGCCCACCCAAACAAAGAATTACCATCATCCAGAATGCATGCATATCCCCCACTGCAAAATCTATTTCCCCCAAAGCAAAATCTAAAGGTTCCCCAATGCCCGATGGACCATGTTCACCGGATAGGACCCTATCACCTTTCACTATGGCCACTTACTCCAGAGCGATGACCCCAGACTCTTCTGGCTCTGTGACACCGGACAGAGCCATGTCACCTATACAAATTGTGTCGGTGACAACAGGCACCCCGGACCGGTCCCTTTCCACAGAGCCGGTGGAGGTTGTAGGAGGTCACGCCGTCTTCCGCGTGACCCCTGAGAGGCAGAGCAGCTGGCAGGTCCAGAGGTCCAACAGCTCGGGGCCAAACGTCATCACCACAGAGGACAACAAAATCCACATTCACTTAGGGAGCCCCTTCATTCAGAGCATCAACAGCCCATCACAAACGCTGAGTCAATGCCATACACCCGGGCTTCAGGAGCAGAGGACTCAAGTGCTGTCCAATGGCGGTGCCCCTGCTGCCAAAGGCAACAGCAAAATCACAAGTAGCATCATGATAAAGCCCACCTCCACCCCAATCCAAAGGCCATCACAAATTACAGTAAGTAATGCCTATGATTGACCCGATACCCCCCAAAACCCTTCATCCCATCCACTGTTAATGACTCCTGCCCATTAGATCCAACACAACCTTTGCCCATTTAACTGCCCTGAGTGCCTTGACATCATACCCTATTGCCTTTAAATGTCTGTTTTACTTGATTTATAAATAGAGAACTTATACAGGGGTTTGGATGTTTGTTTTTTTACTTAGATTGGTTTGCTTAGTTCTGTTTGATTTGGTTCAAACAAAAGTTTGCGTGCATGAGAAAAAAATACCATTTGAAAGCACTAGACATTACACACTACACCAGGTTTTAACTTATGTGCACTTACTGTATTATACTCAATGGTGGATTTGCCATGTAGTCAGACTATTCACACTGATGTATCATATCAGTTCTTTTTATACTTCATATTACACATCTTGCATTTTGATTAAGTTGTTTGATTTTCTGAATATTAAAGTGTGCAAAAAGTGTTATTTTTAGTTTGTCATCCATGCTTGCCTATGTCATTTATTCACTAAATCCAGCATGTTTTGAATGTTTAAAATTCAATTTAACAATCTGAAGAACATATTTTTATTATCAGATTGAAATCAGTTGTTTGATTTGATTTTGGTGCATGTTCTCTAATTTCTTAACACTTGAGATTTCAATCCACTGTGCCATGTTAGAGGGTTCTGTGTAGTGATAAAAGAATATGAAAAGTCTGTTAAAAATACCATTCTGTTAGACCTAATTAAATGATACCCAACTAGAAGAGTTGTCTGAAAAACCTTTGTGCTCATACTCGACTTTTACAAGAAAACAAGAGAAAAAGCTTGGGGATTCTGACATGTGTTTGCTTGCTTGAGTTAAAATCATAGGCTGATGTCATAGTTTCTCCTTACATCCAGAGCGCAGAAACCCAGTGACCGAGAGTGAAAACCAGCATGATTTGAACTTGGACTTCTCTTAAATGATACAATGGAAACTCTGCTCAGATCCTTTAAACCGTGGAGTGGAGCTCCTCGCAGAGAGCTGCTTTTGGATAAGAACCTTATATTTCACAAAAACGCAAGCTTTTGTTGAATTACAGAGAGAGTCACTCCTCTCCGACGGGCATTCAGGTATTATTGGAATATGGTTACAGTAATATGGGATTGCAGTTTAATGAAAACGTTCAAGACATTTTTAACCTGTAATTATTTCTTTGCTTGAATTCAGTTCACGTCATAGTCATATGGAAGTACATAAGAAGTCATAAGAGTTGCATTAGCAGACTGATCTGATTTCAAACACCTGATCAAAATAACCAGGAATCAAATGGTCCCCTCTCCCTCCTTGTTCGCCCGTGGGTGCACAAAATGGCAGCAGGGTGACACAATGATTAAGGAGACAAGAATTTCAGTCTCCCTTGACGAGCGTCCCCCCCCTGCTGAAGTGTCCTTGAGCAAGACACTGAATCCCAAGGGTGCTGCTCTCTAGCTGACCCTGCAGTTTGACCTCTCTGTGAGTATCACAACAGTCAATATGGCATCACTCCCCAAAAGATCTGTATTTGATTCAGCGTTGAGTAGAGGAAGTTGCCCTGCAGACACATTCTCATTGGCTTTAGGCAGTGACAACGTTTGGGCAACACTGATGGGCCTCAGGAGTTGCCTCCACTTTGTTGCTGTACTCACATAGGAACATGTTTTTGCCAAGAAACACTCAAATAGATTTTTTTGACTCTCTGCATCACTTGCCCGTTGCTGGGAGTGTTGCCGTTGGATGCTCAAAAAGTGTCTCATGTATCACCACCCCAGGAGGCATAACTCAACTCCTTGAAAAAACAACTCCAGAAGACCTGACTGTGCATGGATCTGAGAAAAAGTTCTACATTTCTGACATGTCAATCCCACTGGTCTCTGAGCAGTAGGTCCCATTTAGCTCACTATTCGTTGGGTAGTAACCTAAAACTCTTGCTTTATTTTGCTTTCTCCCTTGAAGCATCTCCTTTGACATGACTCATCGGTGCGAATTATGGGTGTTTCTCCATGTATATGCATTCTTTTAAATGTGGTTTTATGTGCCCACATTGGAAAAGTCACCACATACGTGCATTTTTTGTTTAAATTTTTTGTTTAAATGTTCTCAACTGGCACAAGACGATGGGGGATGGAGACAGGAAGGGAAGGGAAGGGAGGTGGGAGAGGGGGCAGAGGTGATTCAATCAGTTGTAATGCAATGATGAACGTCTTAATGAAGTTCTGAAAGACAAAAATACTTTAAAAAACAAAAACATGTAAGTCACGGGGGTTTTCAACTGGTAGATCTATTTGCTATCTGCAGGAGAGTAAGCTCACTGACTCTCCCAAACACTAAGAAAAGAAGTAGTGTAGTAGATAGAGCAGGACAACTGGTGCAAGAACGTGGTGTTGCCTCCATTGAAAACACACACACACACACACACACACACACACACACACACACACACACACACACACACACAGTGTCACTACAAGGAGATGATTAAATCAAGCATTAAATTGATTGAGTGGGAAGGAATGCAGCTGGAGAAACCGGATCCAAAGCAGTCTGGGCGCAATAAAGCGACGCAGGGCCCTAAACAAGATGCTATTCATCAGACCACGGCTTGAGAAACCATCGAGCAGCTGGGGTTGCTGTCTGCGACCTCAATTACCCCCTGACTCACACTACGCGCCCTCCCGCCCACCGAGGGCCAAATTCATAAACTACACTCGCAGCGTTCAGCCAAGGGAGGCAGATCAGCAACGCCGTCTCCGTTGCCAGGAAGATGAAATGTGGATCGAGTAACAACGCTGCGAGCCAAGGCGGGTTTTTCATTGTGTAGTCTACAATGATGCTTACTGCTGTTGGCCTTGACATTGTAGGGGGAACGTGTAAAGAAAAGTGACCTTCCCTTGTGAAATTTGATCAAATGATATGCCTTCAGAGCAGCCAAGAAAGTTCAATTACCGCCCCGGCATCCCTGCCAGCAAGATAAGTTGTGTATTAAGTGGCGTACTGCAGGTGAAAGCAGATTTCCTTGTGTTACAATCGCAGAGGAATTCACACACCTTGACCGACAGGCACGATAAAACCAGGGTAGGACAATACGAGCCGGGCTAGGCTTACTCTAAACAAAGGCCTTTATATTGTGTGTGTGTGTGTGTGTGTGTGTGACAGGATATGCAGCATGTGAGTAGTAGCCTCTCTCTCCCACCGCAAAGCACAAGCACCAAAACAAACCCTTGTGTTTGGTCGCCGTGGTAACAGCCTCGCCGGTATTGCAGCACGGCAGGGCAGAGGAAGTGCTCGGCAGCATCACACCGGGGCTTGTTCCATGTACAGATCAGCAGCGCTCCCATGACGTGCAGCCCCGTAGCAGATTTTCTGGCCCATTACCTCCGCCGAGGCAGAGGTCCCTGAAACTCATACCCCCCCTCCCTCCTGAATATTGAAGGATGCGGTTCATCAGAGATTTTGAAGTTAATCCTCAAAACCTCAAGCCACATATAACATATCGCAGGGAAAACTTTCTCTCCGCGACCGCGCCGGTTGCCGAGTGGTTTGGTGTGCAGCGTGGGGGCTTGGGAAGGAAAAGGCAGTGACGAAACCGACTGCAATACCGAAGAGTTTCAGTTTTACTGCGCTACACGGTCTCCTTTAACACAACACATCACTTTGACAAGCTCTTCCTTTGAAACCGATGAACCTATTTTCTTTATTAATATTTTTATTTAAGACCAAAGGAGACAATCAGTGTTTTTAAATCCTCATCAAGCTATTTCAGTCCCTTCATCCCCCTTGGCTGAAATCCTAGTAATCCTAGTTTATCATTGATGGTCTGTGTTGCAATACAGCTTCCTCTCCTGCTGCAAAGTTTAGCTTGATTCACTTCCACCTGCAAACACACAACAGGCATTTATAGGCAGTGGTAACTTGAGGTGGGGTGCAGGGGTATCATCAGCACATATTACAGAGGTGGTCCCATAACCACTAGGTCACAGGTTCAATCCCTGCAAAAGCCAGTATATCCATTCCTGTTGAAGCGTCCTTCAGCAAGACGCTGAGCCCCTGCCTGCTGCAGGTGACGCAGGGCAGATGCATGCTGTTTCATTTGGTCTATTTTCATCCTCACTTGAGGGAACAGACAGAAAATGAAACTCAGACTTCAATAATGTTGCTGTCTAGACCCTCTAACTACGATCTGTTCATCAGATCTGGCAGACAGACAGAGACAGAGAGAGTCCAGAGTCTGAAACAAAACAGAAAGCTTATAAAGAGTTGCAGTTTGCCCGAGGGAAGAAGAGACTGACAATTTCTGAAAAGGGGAACAAGATATTAGAAAGCTGATGAGTTCACCCTCCAGCAGTCTGCAGTGGTTGTGTTTACATGCACAAAGCATTCTGGGTAATTGCTCATACCAGTTAAGCTCTGAGCTGTTTCAATGAATCATTCCATCCTGATCACAAACATCCCTTTTTTTTACATTCATATTGAACAGTATTACAAATAAATGCCTCAGCAGCATCACGGCTGCTATTGGTGTTGTTCATACGTTGGGTAAAGAGCTTATCTGGGTTGTTGTAAACAGGATATGGAGCCTCCTGTATACACACCAACCCCAAAATGGGTACCTCAGAGTCCCAGGACGATGAGTCTGTAAACACATGAGGTGATTAAACAGTAAGCTCTGATGCTAACTCCCAGAAGAAAGAAACAAACTCCCAATTCAGATGAAGAGTTAACTAAGAGTGGTTTGGAATAAAAGTCTGATGCAACATACAAACAGACCAGATTCATTTGTAATGTGATCCTGCTGATCGCTGTTCACTCTCATGGTTTGCATCAAACTACAAAGCAGAAGAGTAAAAACTGTAATTAACTGTAACAAATACTGAACATGTGAAATGTGTTGGAGGCAGGCATGCATCCTCTAGTGGTCGCCATAGAAGTCCCCCTTCAGTCTTTATCCAGCATCAGCACTGCAAACACATCCTTTCTGAATGTTCCTCAGTTGTTGCTGTAGTTTTGTGTCCAGCTACTGTACTTATCAGACTATTCCTTCTCACTTCCAGCAGCTAAAAGAGAGAAAAATATGTTGGTTTTTTTTTGGTGCATGCATCCAAGTGCAGCAGTACTGTGAATAAAATATGATTTGGTGTCATCTAGTGGTCAGTATTGGTATTGCATCATTTCTGTACTGAGCTGCTGAAGGCATGGCAGCAACATGCCCATGATTTGGGGATTCAATTCCCGATTCAAAACACATCTGGTTCTGTCAGAAGTCATCCATGCTCCTCCGAGATGTGACTCCTCTTAAAATTGTTGCCAGTAGAGATTCTGTCTGCTGGTGTCGAGTTTATTTGGTCCAGATGTCTGAAACATGTTGGTCAGGATCCCCTACACCCTGGAAGTGACTACAAACCCTAACCCTCCCTCTTGTGCGCAACAGATCCCATTTCTTCTTCTGTCTTCTTACGCCACTGTCTCTTTCCTCCTTCTCCCAGATACCTGTAGAAGCATTCCGACGACCTGGACCCACGAGGATCCCCAAACCCAGGGGCTACGGCTCGCCGAAAGGGACAAACAGGCACGGCGGCCAAGCCAGGACCGCCGAGCAAGGGGCCGACGCCACCTCCACCTCCACCCCCCGCCGGGAAAGAGCCGCCCACCCCAACACCTGCAGCCAACAACAACAACAACAGCAACCCAAACCTAGCCCACCGCAGGTTGTGACAGCACTGACATGAAAGGGACACTTTGATAGCTTGAACTGTTGAGTCAATGTGAAACTGTGTCTCCTAGCAACATACTAACAAGCTCTCTGATTGGTTCATGCTGCTTATTTGTTTTTTTCAGTTGATGAAGTTGCCAATACAGACATTTGTGGTTACTCCCATTTCCATTTCAGGCCCTAGACGCCCTCACCCAGGATGTGAGCCAACAGGAGGGGTTCAACTCAACGCTGCACGTGGCTACCGATGGACACGATGGGGTTTAGACACGAGACCTTCAGGGTAACATTCAAACTGTTGCAATATCACTTCTTGTTTGTTATCGTCTTTAAAGATAGAAGAGAAAACTGCCCATCTGTTGTTTGAACCCTCGTCTCCGGTGCTGTGAAGACCGCCACGTCACCTCAATGTGTAAAACAACAACATACAAACCATCTTAGTCAATAGTTGCTATGTAGACTTATTTCCTGCTCGCTGTCACTGGTGTGTGTGAAGGTAGGCACTGTGATCAATAAAGTAATAAGCTGTAGTGATCAGCAGTATCAGAACAATTCATGTGATAGATCAGTATTGGTATTGATCTGTGTTTTCATTTGATTCTATGGAGTACATGGATGTGGTTTTTTTTTTAATAAGTGGCAATAATGTACATACAAGTATTACTGATGTGTTTCTTTAGTGATGATCTCTACATTGTGACATTTGTGTTATTTTTGGTTATCAATAAAGACTTTTTATACCTTCTCATGTCTTTATCACAATGAACTGTCAAGCCAGATGACAAATAAGAAAATTATATCTTTATACTTATTTAACTGTCTGTCTAATTTTAAAAAGAAAATAAATACATAAATAAAACCAAATCAAAGCTAATTCCAAACAGTGATATGAAAAACATGTTGAGAAAATAAAAGTAGTAATAACATTTTACATGATTAACACTGACAACATGGTATTTGGAAAGCGAATGGTAACATGAGCAACAAGATTCTGTTACAGCCGCCGTCCCGTCACCGCCGTGTGGATGGCTGAGCGCAGGACAGACAGGAAGTGCTCTTTCACTTCCTCTCTTTCTGTGGCGCAGACCCAGGACCGGCTAGGACCCTCCAGGACGAAAGCGTGACACACGTCTAGAGAGAGATTTATTATTGTTACCATTATAACCACATCACTTTTCCTGTGTGTGTGTTAGCATTTTGTTACCGTGTGTGTGTGTGTCTGAACTCACAGCGTGTGTGTGTGATCTCTCGGACCGCCAGGCTGGCGAGCGCCACAGAGGCCAGGAAGGTGTGTGTGCTTCGGTGAGTGAGGGTGAACGGCGTGTGACACACACTCCTCTCCGTCAAGACCAAGGCATCGTTGAACAGGAACAGGCCCACGTCAGACACCTGCTCGTATGTCCTACACACAAACACTCACACACACACACACACACACGATTATTCCATTGAATCAGAAAGTATTCAGGTGCCAGATGGGTGGTGTTTGCTGTGTAGGGTACCGTATGTGGTAAGCCCCGCCCACCCAGGACCCCAAGCAGATCAAATCAAACAGCAGGTGATGTTACCTGAGGGAGTCTGGGATGTCGTCACCAGGGCTCCTGAGCAGAGCAGCATCCTGAGTCAGAGGTTCCTACACAGCACACACACACACACACACACACACACACTTAGGTAACGACTACACATAATTTATATTATATTACATACATACAATTTCTCATTACCATATTTTTATAGTGCTCTTACTGTAAATATTGTGTTGTTGTTTTTTTTTATATAAGAGCTCTTACTGTAATACTGTAAATATTGTGTTGGTTTTTTATTGTAAATACTGTGTACTGTTGCCCTTTGCCCTTTCCTGTTGAGCATTGCCACTTTTTCATTTCACTGCACACCCCGTGTGTGTATGTGACAAATAAAGTTCTTGAATCTTGAATCTTGATGAGGGTTCCACATCAAACATGACTATGCTGCATCAGGTAAGCAGGTTCTCTAAAAATCAATTGTCTAAAGGCAATTTCTGTTGCCTTGTTCTGGGTTTATAGGCTGAATAGTGGCACCAGAAACTGAATTTGAGCTATTTTGAATTTGTCAGGCTCAAACAAATTAAATCAATTGCATAATGTATATTCCACAACTCGAAATTGAACAGCTTAAATTTGCTTCTCATTGCATTCATTGTTTTATTTCACTCTAGTTTGTAGTAAAAATGAAATGTGTTCAAATTCAGTTCGAGA
The DNA here is from genome assembly GCA_034670405.1 of Hoplostethus atlanticus. Lineage (NCBI taxonomy): Eukaryota > Metazoa > Chordata > Actinopteri > Trachichthyiformes > Trachichthyidae > Hoplostethus > Hoplostethus atlanticus. The sequence continues at coordinate 88,651 of JAXDDX010000317.1, read as the reverse complement.
CACATCCGGGGACTTGGGAAGGAAACCAGCGCCGATACAATCAATAAACTTTATTTTGACTGTTTGCCAGTTGTCACGCTTGTCAAGGGACATTAAATATCTCCCCTGTTGCACAGTGCATTGAAATTTTTACTCCAAACTAGACTGAAATAAAAGGTGAGTTGAATGCAATGAGGATCAATAGTGGACTTCAACTTCTGATGGCACTAATGAAAGCCCATACGACTTCTCAATATGGGTATCTTGAGCATTCAGTATCATTACACTTTCCTAATGTCAGTGTTTATGTTCAACAGTACAACTGGAACATGGCGGCAACGTGACGGCGAGCGGCGGCGGCAACGTGACTGACCTGCAATCTTCAGTCAGTGCTGCAAATGGAACTGGTCCTGAAACTACAAATTCTGTCTCAGGAAGGTGGCCAATTCAGCATCCAGCAAATTGTCAGTATTATTAAAACCCTCAGGTATCAGTTTAATTTACTACCCTCTTAAGTCATTAAGGACAAAAATGTCCACTTCCAAAAACTGCTATAAAAATAATATTTTTTTCTGCTTTTTTGGGTTAAGTCTTTTGATCAACTTCAGTCCTGATCAAAACTATCAAATATTGAATAATTATCAGGATTTTAACCCTTTAAATGCCAGTTTGATTACATGATGCTAATATTTTTTTAGGGAAAAAACATACATTTTTGTGTTTTTTTCATAAATAACAACAGTGACATCAAGTAATCAAACTGGCATTTAAAGGGTTAAAATCCTCAAAATGATTGAATGTTTGGTAGTTTTGAGCAAGGCTGAAGTTGTTTAAGAGATTTATGCAGAAAAAAGCAGAAAAAAATATGAATCTGTAAAGTTTTTATAGCAGTTTTTTGGAAGTGGACATTTTTGTCCTTAATGACTTAAGAGGGTAGTACATTTTTTTCACAGTGTTCTATTGATCTATTAGAAAAATTAAATTTGAATTCCAAAATTTGTCAAGAGAGAGACTTTCTTACAAAAAAATTGTGCCATATGCACTAACACAGCCAAAATGATGGCCAGATCAAGAGGAAAAATTTGCTCAAATGGACAAAAATGTCCATAATGATGCCTGAGGGTTAAGCACATGATGACGACCGCCATTCCTCCTGTCAGAAACCCAGAGACCCCACTGCCCTGAAAGCAGGAAATGGGGCTTCAGGAACGTACAAGAGTTCATGTGTACTGAAGTCTAGATGTGACCATGAATGTTTCTGCATGGACCTGCTCTGCCTCTGCTTAATTAAAGTTGAATTATGTACATTTGTGTCATGAGCATTGATCTGTTATGTGAGTTGACAAGTCAAGCCTAACACATCTTACTGCTGTCATCTCTAGCAGTGACTGATAATGTTTTGTGCTAGATATGAAACCACTTGTACACATGGCCTCTATTTCTGTTACGAGTTTAGGATGGCTGCATTGCCAATAGCTTTTGCTAAATCACCTGGCAGCGCTCAGTGTTATCTAAGAAACTCCTATCTGTATACTTCTAACTGCAAATTATGTACTTCTAAATGACTCATTATACAACATTTCAGAACCGTCCGGTTAGTTTCCTTACATCAAGTAATCTGTCATGGATTACAACAGGCAAGAGTGACGTCAACTTCACCTGCCTATGACATGTAAACGCGCACAGCTTGCAAGCACAACAACAGTTTACCAGTGCTGTGTAGGCAAGCAACGGCATAACAGATGGACATGACTATCAACTAGTTCCACAAACGCACAATCACTTTAGTCCGGCTGATTTCTGCTGTGCCAAAGAGCAGGAATTAATTTAGAGCAGCGCTGGGAGATTCCTTTTAAATGTAGTGATGTATTGTTTGCGTTCAGTTCCTCCTCCTGCTTCTTCCACTCTGCCTCCGTCTTATCCATCTTCAGCTGGTTAGCTTCTTCCCACTGGAGCTAAAGGGTCTTGATTTTAGTTTTCTCCAAGCTGTACCTTTCTGCCAGTTTCTCCTTGAGGAGTTCAGCCTCTCGAGCCAAGAGCCTAGCTCGCTCTTCATCCCACTGGATGTGGGAGGACCTCAGCTGTTCCATGGCAGTCAGGGCCTCTTGTTTCTCACTGAGGCGAGTTGCCTGTTTAGTCTCAGATTCATGTAGGTGTGATCTGAGCTGCTCCTCCACCTCCTTCTGGGCAGACAAGGCCTTTTGAAAGCCTGATGTCATGGTCTCTCTGTTGCTCTGCCAGTCCAGGATAATGGACTGCTTTCCTCTGAGAGGCAACAGCCTAACTGGCCCTTGAACGCAAGGAGTTGGCGTTTCTCTGCCACTCCTGGTGGTTGGGCATCAAGTCAGCCTGCAGGTCTTTGACTTGTTCCTGGCTCTGTTCGGTATCCTGCTGATGGAGAGCCTGCTGACGGACTCTCATCCAGGGCCATGTGGAGTTCAACCATTTTGAGACTGTTGAGCTTCTCAGTCAACTCCTTCTCCCATTCCAGCCTGGCTCTTTCAGCTTGGAGCTCATCAAAGGCCTCTTGTAGAAGGGTTCTCTTCCTTTCACTCTCAGCTAAGGCTGTTTGAAGGCCAGCTGTCATCTTTTTCAGTCTGTGTAAGGGTTGTCCTCTTGGCTACCTCAGCAGCCTTTGGTATCTCCTCCTCAGCCTTGGCTATTGCTGCAGCACGCTCATCCAGCTGGGCTGCCTTAAGCTTGTTGTCCTTCATGAGTTGCTCTTCCTTTGCATATTCAACTTTGACTTGAGCATATGTTTTGTCCACCACCTGTTTGCATTTATTGACCTTGGCTCTTTCCTCCTGAAGCTGCTTTTTACAGCTTGAGTACCACTGAGTACCTTGAGGAATATGCCATAGGATAGAACATGCCACTTTACACTAAAGTCACTATAAATTCTATTGAGGACCACAGGTTCACTTTAAGTGCCTATTACAATGTTAGTGGTTACAGGAGATTGAAGACACCATAAAGTAAATTAAGGTCACCGCTCTATTCAACACCAGAGACTAACTAGATTATAGCGATACTATAGGACATAGCCTATTCTCATGGTCAGACATTGTGGCTGGTATCAACAACTGGACCAGAGCTAAATAGCAGCCCTACATACCCTGATACTCAGCATTGCTGCCTGTTCACAGTCACTGCTACAGACGACAGCAGGAAGATTTGTTAAGATTAGGAATGCTAGGAAACCTAGTCTTGGAATGAGTTCAGGCAGACTGGGTCCACGTGTGAAGTGGAAACGCTGTAATGTAGTCAGCATGAAGACTTGTCAACTCACATAACAGATCAATGCTCATGACACAAATGATTCAAGATTCAAGATTCAAGATTCAAGATTCAAGAAGTTTAATTGTCACATACACACACGAGGTGTGTAGTGAAATGCAAAGTGGCAATGCTCAGCAGAAATGTGCAAAATAACAGGTTCACACTATTTACAATAACCAACACAATATTTACCATGTCACAGTTTTTAAGAGCTCTATATAAAAAAACAACACAATATTTACAATAAGAGCACTTTATAAAAAAATATAGTAAAAAAAGGGAAAATTGTATGTATAATATAAATTATAAATTATGTGTAGTCTTTACCTAAGTGTGTGTGTGCATAAGAGGGGCAGTGTGTGTGTCTTGGTGGGGGCCCTGGTGAGGTCGGAGTTCACAGTCCTGATGGCCTGAGGAAAGAAACTCCGTCTCAGTCTCTCTGTTTTTTGGCAGCGTGAAAACGGAGGCGCTTGCCTGACCGCAGCAGCGAAACAGTCCTTTTGGGGTGGGGAGATCCTTTATGATCCTGCAGGGTCTGGTTTTGCCCTCCTGGGGTACAAACCTGCAGGTGGGGATGAATTCCAATAGTGCGTTCAGCCGAAGCACTACTCTCTCAGAGCCTTCCTGTCCTGAGCAGCTGCTGCCAAAACCAGGGAGGATGCTTCCGTCAGGATGCCCTCTAAGCTCCAAGTAGAAGGACGAAGGATCCTCCGGGGGACTTTAAATTTCCCAGTTGCCTGAGGTGGTAAAGGGGGGCTGCCTCCCTTTTCCCCACCAGAGTGTCATGTGTGTGGACCATGTGAGATCTTCGGTGATGTGGACTCCCAGGTATTTAACCCCCCCCCTCTCCACAGATTCCCCTTAATCCCCAGCACTAATTCAACTTTAATTAACCCCAAGGGCCGAGCAGTCCTGCAGAAACATTTATGGTCACATCTAGACTTCATACACTAACTCTTTTATGTTCCTGAAGCCCCATTCCCTCTTTCAGGGGAGTGGGTCTCTGGGTTTCTGACAGGAGGAATGGCGGTCGTCACATGAAAATAGACCAACGCCGAAACTATCGCTGCGAGCCGAGCCGGTCTGAAAAGGTCAACACCGTCGAACCCGGTGTTAGTTGGACGGGGCGGAGGCATGTGACTGAACACAACGTAGTATTTTTTTTAAGGGGCATTCATAACGCACCATTGGGGGAAAATATTAACCGAATTAACCGACTGACAAGATTTAAATTTTTAAATGGTTTCCTTTCGATACATTTTCGTCAATTTTCCCAGCCTAGTTTATCTTCAATATCGCCATTTTCTTAGTAGGTTACTCCTTGTCATATTCTTTCAGTGGGTGAATGAATGAATTTTACCCCCGGGGGTGTCACGCGAGAGTGAAACGCTTGTATTTGATTGGCGTGTTCTTTTGCTATTTGAATTTAACTATTTTGGCCCATTCATTCGCGGGAAAGTGATGTTACGTCTATGCCCACAGCCCCACAGAACTCACACTGCTTCTTTGCTAACTGGCGCTTCCCAGACTTCCCCGTTTTGGGGGAGCCTAAATAAAAATCGAAATCAAAAGATTTTTTTAAAAAATTTTCCCCGATTACATAATTTCATTGGGGCCACCCCTTTATTTTTAGTCGTTTGGAATAAAGATTTCAATCACTGGCAATGGGGGATATTTAATTTCCCCTTTACAAGCGTGACACTGGCAAACAGTCAAAATAAAGTTTATTGATTTAGGGCGCGCTGGTTTACCTTTTCCCGAGTCCCCCGGGTGTGTCCGAACCCTTTTAACACACCCTTTTTTCTCCAAACTAGAGTGAAAATAAAAATATGTTGGTTTTTTTTTTGGTGCATGCATCCAAGTGCAGCAGTACTGTGAATAAAATATGATTTGGTGTCATCTAGTGGTCAATATTGGTATTGCATCATTCTGTACTGAGCTGCTGAAGGCATGGCAGCAACATGCCCATGATTTGGGGATTCAATTCCCGATTCAAAACACATCTGGTTCTGTCAGAAGTCATCCATGCTCCTCCGAGATGTGACTCCTCTTAAAATTGTTGCCAGCAGAGATTCTGTCTGCTGGTGTCGAGTTTATTTGGTCCAGATGTCTGAAACATGTTGGTCAGGATCCCCTACACCCTGGAAGTGACTACAAACCCTAACCCTCCCTCTTGTGCGCAACAGATCCCATTTCTTCTTCTGTCTTCTTACGCCACTGTCTCTTTCCTCCTTCTCCCAGATACCTGTAGAAGCATTCCGACGACCTGGACCCACGAGGATCCCCAAACCCAGGGGCTACGGCTCGCCGAAAGGGACAAACGGCACGGCGGCCAAGCCAGGACCGCCGAGCAAGGGGCCGACGCCACCTCCACCTCCACCCCCCGCCGGGAAAGAGCCGCCCACCCCAACGCCTGCAGCCAACAACAACAACAACAGCAACCCAAACCTAGCCCACCGCAGGTTGTGACAGCACTGACATGAAAGGGACACTTTGATAGCTTGAACTGTTGAGTCAATGTGAAACTGTGTCTCCTAGCAACATACTAACAAGCTCTCTGATTGGTTCATGCTGCTTATTTGTTTTTTTCAGTTGATGAAGTTGCCAATACAGACATTTGTGGTTACTCCCATTTCCATTTCAGGCCCTAGACGCCCTCACCCAGGATGTGAGCCAACAGGAGGGGTTCAACTCAACGCTGCACGTGGCTACCGATGGACACGATGGGGTTTAGACACGAGACCTTCAGGGTGACATTCAAACTGTTGCAATATCACTTCTTGTTTGTTATCGTCTTTAAAGATGGAAGAGAAAACTGCCCATCTGTTGTTTGAACCCTCGTCTCCGGTGCTGTGAAGACCGCCACGTCACCTCAATGTGTAAAACAACAACATACAAACCATCTTAGTCAATAGTTGCTATGTAGACTTATTTCCTGCTCGCTGTCACTGGTGTGTGTGAAGGTAGGCACTGTGATCAATAAAGTAATAAGCTGTAGTGATCAGCAGTATCAGAACAATTCATGTGATAGATCAGTATTGGTATTGATCTGTGTTTTCATTTGATTCTATGGAGTACATGGATGTGTTTTTTTTTTAATAAGTGGCAATAATGTACATACAAGTATTACTGATGTGTTTCTTTAGTGATGATCTCTACATTGTGACATTTGTGTTATTTTTGGTTATCAATAAAGACTTTTTATACCTTCTCATGTCTTTATCACAATGAACTGTCAAGCCAGATGACAAATAAGAAAATTATATCTTTATACTTATTTAACTGTCTGTCTAATTTTAAAAAGAAAATAAATACATAAATAAAACCAAATCAAAGCTAATTCCAAACAGTGATATGAAAAACATATTGAGAAAATAAAAGTAGTAATAACATTTTACATGATTAACACTGACAACATGGTATTTGGAAAGCGAATGGTAACATGAGCAACAAGATTCTGTTACAGCCGCCGTCCCGTCACCGCCGTGTGGATGGCTGAGCGCAGGACAGACAGGAAGTGCTCTTTCACTTCCTCTCTTTCTGTGGCGCAGACCCAGGACCGGCTAGGACCCTCCAGGACGAAAGCGTGACACACGTCTAGAGAGAGATTTATTATTGTTACCATTATAACCACATCACTTTTCCTGTGTGTGTGTTAGCATTTTGTTACCGTGTGTGTGTGTGTCTGAACTCACAGCGTGTGTGTGTGATCTCTCGGACCGCCAGGCTGGCGAGCGCCACAGAGGCCAGGAAGGTGTGTGTGCTTCGGTGAGTGAGGGTGAACGGCGTGTGACACACACTCCTCTCCGTCAAGACCAAGGCATCGTTGAACAGGAACAGGCCCACGTCAGACACCTGCTCGTATGTCCTACACACAAACACTCACACACACACACACACACGATTATTCCATTGAATCAGAAAGTATTCAGGTGCCAGATGGGTGGTGTTTGCTGTGTAGGGTACCGTATGTGGTAAGCCCCGCCCACCCAGGACCCCAAGCAGATCAAATCAAACAGCAGGTGATGTTACCTGAGGGAGTCTGGGATGTCGTCACCAGGGCTCCTGAGCAGAGCAGCATCCTGAGTCACTATCAGCGGCCTGTTTCCTTCACAGAGGTTCTACACACACACACACACACACACACACACACACACACACTTAGGTAACGACTACACATAATTTATATTATATTACATACATACAATTTCTCATTACCATATTTTTATAGTGCTCTTACTGTAAATATTGTGTTGTTGTTTTTTTTTATATAAGAGCTCTTACTGTAATACTGTAAATATTGTGTTGGTTTTTTATTGTAAATACTGTGTACTGTTGCCCTTTGCCCTTTCCTGTTGAGCATTGCCACTTTTTCATTTCACTGCACACCCCGTGTGTGTATGTGACAAATAAAGTTCTTGAATCTTGAATCTTGATGAGGGTTCCACATCAAACATGGACTATGCTGCATCAGGTAAGCAGGTTCTCTAAAAATCAATTGTCTAAAGGCAATTTCTGTTGCCTTGTTCTGGGTTTATAGGCTGAATAGTGGCACCAGAAACTGAATTTGAGTTATTTTGAATTTGTCAGGCTCAAACAAATTAAATCAATTGCATAATGTATATTCCACAACTCGAAATTGAACAGCTTAAATTTGCTTCTCATTGCATTCATTGTTTTATTTCACTCTAGTTTGTAGTAAAAATGAAATGTGTTCAAATTCAGTTCGAGACACATCCGGGGACTTGGGAAGGAAACCAGCGCCGATACAATCAATAAACTTTATTTTGACTGTTTGCCAGTTGTCACGCTTGTCAAGGGACATTAAATATCTCCCCTGTTGCACAGTGCATTGAAATTTTTACTCCAAACTAGACTGAAATAAAAGGTGAGTTGAATGCAATGAGGATCAATAGTGGACTTCAACTTCTGATGGCACTAATGAAAGCCCATACGACTTCTCAATATGGGTATCTTGAGCATTCAGTATCATTACACTTTCCTAATGTCAGTGTTTATGTTCAACAGTACAACTGGAACATGGCGGCAACGTGACGGCGAGCGGCGGCGGCAACGTGACTGACCTGCAATCTTCAGTCAGTGCTGCAAATGGAACTGGTCCTGAAACTACAAATTCTGTCTCAGGAAGGTGGCCAATTCAGCATCCAGCAAATTGTCAGTATTATTAAAACCCTCAGGTATCAGTTTAATTTACTACCCTCTTAAGTCATTAAGGACAAAAATGTCCACTTCCAAAAACTGCTATAAAAATAATATTTTTTTCTGCTTTTTTGGGTTAAGTCTTTTGATCAACTTCAGTCCTGATCAAAACTATCAAATATTGAATAATTATCAGGATTTTAACCCTTTAAATGCCAGTTTGATTACATGATGCTAATATTTTTTTAGGGAAAAAACATACATTTTTGTGTTTTTTTCATAAATAACAACAGTGACATCAAGTAATCAAACTGGCATTTAAAGGGTTAAAATCCTCAAAATGATTGAATGTTTGGTAGTTTTGAGCAAGGCTGAAGTTGTTTAAGAGATTTATGCAGAAAAAAGCAGAAAAAAATATGAATCTGTAAAGTTTTTATAGCAGTTTTTTGGAAGTGGACATTTTTGTCCTTAATGACTTAAGAGGGTAGTACATTTTTTTCACAGTGTTCTATTGATCTATTAGAAAAATTAAATTTGAATTCCAAAATTTGTCAAGAGAGAGACTTTCTTACAAAAAAATTGTGCCATATGCACTAACACAGCCAAAATGATGGCCAGATCAAGAGGAAAAATTTGCTCAAATGGACAAAAATGTCCATAATGATGCCTGAGGGTTAAGCACATGATGACGACCGCCATTCCTCCTGTCAGAAACCCAGAGACCCCACTGCCCTGAAAGCAGGAAATGGGGCTTCAGGAACGTACAAGAGTTCATGTGTACTGAAGTCTAGATGTGACCATGAATGTTTCTGCATGGACCTGCTCTGCCTCTGCTTAATTAAAGTTGAATTATGTACATTTGTGTCATGAGCATTGATCTGTTATGTGAGTTGACAAGTCAAGCCTAACACATCTTACTGCTGTCATCTCTAGCAGTGACTGATAATGTTTTGTGCTAGATATGAAACCACTTGTACACATGGCCTCTATTTCTGTTACTAGTTTAGGATGGCTGCATTGCCAATAGCTTTTGCTAAATCACCTGGCAGCGCTCAGTGTTATATAAGAAACTCCTATCTGTATACTTCTAACTGCAAATTGTGTACTTCTAAATGACTCATTATACAACATTTCAGAACCGTCCGGTTAGTTTCCTTACATCAAGTAATCTGTCATGGATTACAACAGGCAAGAGTGACGTCAACTTCACCTGCCTATGACATGTAAACGCGCACAGCTTGCAAGCACAACAACAGTTTACCAGTGCTGTGTAGGCAAGCAACGGCATAACAGATGGACATGACTATCAACTAGTTCCACAAACGCACAATCACTTTAGTCCGGCTGATTTCTGCTGTGCCAAAGAGCAGGAATTAATTTAGAGCAGCGCTGGGAGATTCCTTTTAAATGTAGTGATGTATTGTTTGCGTTCAGTTCCTCCTCCTGCTTCTTCCACTCTGCCTCCGTCTTATCCATCTTCAGCTGGTTAGCTTCTTCCCACTGGAGCTAAAGGGTCTTGATTTTAGTTTTCTCCAAGCTGTACCTTTCTGCCAGTTTCTCCTTGAGGAGTTCAGCCTCTCGAGCCAAGAGCCTAGCTCGCTCTTCATCCCACTGGATGTGGGAGGACCTCAGCTGTTCCATGGCAGTCAGGGCCTCTTGTTTCTCACTGAGGCGAGTTGCCTGTTTAGTCTCAGATTCATGTAGGTGTGATCTGAGCTGCTCCTCCACCTCCTTCTGGGCAGACAAGGCCTTTTGAAAGCCTGATGTCATGGTCTCTCTGTTGCTCTGCCAGTCCAGGATAATGGACTGCTTTCCTCTGAGAGGCAACAGCCTAACTGGCCCTTGAACGCAAGGAGTTGGCGTTTCTCTGCCACTCCTGGTGGTTGGGCATCAAGTCAGCCTGCAGGTCTTTGACTTGTTCCTGGCTCTGTTCGGTATCCTGCTGATGGAGAGCCTGCTGACGGACTCTCATCCAGGGCCATGTGGAGTTCAACCATTTTGAGACTGTTGAGCTTCTCAGTCAACTCCTTCTCCCATTCCAGCCTGGCTCTTTCAGCTTGGAGCTCATCAAAGGCCTCTTGTAGAAGGGTTCTCTTCCTTTCACTCTCAGCTAAGGCTGTTTGAAGGCCAGCTGTCATCTTTTTCAGTCTGTGTAAGGGTTGTCCTCTTGGCTACCTCAGCAGCCTTTGGTATCTCCTCCTCAGCCTTGGCTATTGCTGCAGCACGCTCATCCAGCTGGGCTGCCTTAAGCTTGTTGTCCTTCATGAGTTGCTCTTCCTTTGCATATTCAACTTTGACTTGAGCATATGTTTTGTCCACCACCTGTTTGCATTTATTGACCTTGGCTCTTTCCTCCTGAAGCTGCTTTTTGTCGTGGTCAAACTCCTTCTTGAGTTCAATATTGTTGCAAAACAGGCTTGTATTTTGAGTTACAACAAAACATGGCTATCAAGTCCTACTCCTCAAAAATGTATGAGCATTTACAGTTTGTTTTTTTAGAAACACCAGTATGTTGACATTTTTCCCCTTATGTCTGTTTCTTCTTTGGCTAAGTAACTCTCTGAGGTACGGAGGAAGCCATGATTGGCTGCAAGAATGTTTGCTCATGTGCTTGCCACCAAAGTAATGGGTCCTGGTCCCGGGGAATTCACTTTTCCTCTGAGTAACGAAGCATTTCAACCGATGCATCAGTGCCTGATGAGCGGTGATGAGCTGTTGGACTGACAAAACTTGAGTGTCAAAGACCGCCGATATCCCTTGTTTTGCTGTAGCTGAGCTTGAGGTAAGTGCAGGAGTCACTGGTGAAGTACAGCTTGAGTACCACTGAGTACCTTGAGGAATATGCCATAGGATAGAACATGCCACTTTACACTAAAGTCACTATAAATGCTATTGAGGACCACAGGTTCACTTTAAGTGCCTATTACAATGTTAGTGGTTACAGGAGATTGAAGACACCATAAAGTAAATTAAGGTCACCGCTCTATTGACCAGAGACTAACTAGATTATAGCGATACTATAGGACATAGCCTATTCTCATGGTCAGACATTGTGGCTGGTATCAACAACTGGACCAGAGCTAAATAGCAGCCCTACATACCCTGATACTCAGCATTGCTGCCTGTTCACAGTCACTGCTACAGACGACAGCAGGAAGATTTGTTAAGATTAGGAATGCTAGGAAACCTAGTCTTGGAATGAGTTCAGGCAGACTGGGTCCACGTGTGAAGTGGAAACGCTGTAATGTAGTCAGCATGAAGACTTGTCAACTCACATAACAGATCAATGCTCATGACACAAATGCACATAATTCAACTTTAATTAAGCAGAGGCAGAGCAGGTCCATGCAGAAACATTCATGGTCACATCTAGACTTCAGTACACATGAACTCTTGTATGTTCCTGAAGCCCCATTCCCTGCTTTCAGGGCAGTGGGGTCTCTGCCTGAATGTGGCTGAATGAATGAATTCACTCGGGAGGTGTCACGCGAGAGTGAAGCGCGTTGTATTTGATTGGCAGTGTTCTTTTTGCTATTTGAATTTAACGTATTTTGGCCCATTCATTCGCGGGAAAGTGATGTTACGTCTGATGCGCGCACACAGCACACACACACACAGACACTCACACTGTGTGTTGCTTTGCTAACTGGCGCTTCTAGACGTTCCTCGTTCTTGTAGCCTAAATAACAATCGAAATCAACGATTTTGAAAATTTGCCACGATTACATAATTAAAATGACTCACCTTTTATTTCAGTCTAGTTTGGAATAAAGATTTCAATGCACTGTGCAACGGGGGAGATATTTAATGTCCCTTGACAAGCGTGACAACTGGCAAACAGTCAAAATAAAGTTTATTGATTGAGTCTGCGCTGGTTTACTTCCCGAGTCCCCGGATGTGTCTCAAACTTGAACACACCATTTTTACTCCAAACTAGAGTGAAATAAAACAATGAATACAATGAAGCAAATTTAAACTTTTCAACAATTTCAAGTTGTGGAATATAAATTATGCAATTGAGATTCAATTTAATTACAGTTTGATAGTTGATAATTGACAGACTTAAAGCTGCACTAAGCACCTTCACACTTTTTTGTGGTGCCTTATATAGTCTGGGCCTGATGAGGGAATTGGTTGGGGGAGGAGTCATGCTTGAGGCTGCGTTCACTAACACCACCCAGAGCACTGTATTCACTTGCCTAAGGGAGCCTTCCCCACCACAATCGCAATGAAGCAAATTTAAACTTTTCAACAATTTCAAGTTGTGGAATATAAATTATGCAATTGAGATTCAATTTAATTACAGTTTGATAGTTGATAATTGACAGACTTAAAGCTGCACTAAGCACCTTCACACTTTTTTGTTTTGAAGGTGTGAATGCAGCATCATCGGTTTCAGTTGCAGGTGGAGAAAACGATAGCGGTGTCCTAGCAGTGGAGAAAAAGCTAGAGTGCAAACAAACCCTTATACAAACATCTCTTCTCGCTGCAGTGAATTGTGGTCTGTTGAGGCTCTATACAGTATGCTGTCACAACTTAACCAAAACTTAACCACTACCAGAAAAGGGCTTTTTGTGCTTGCCCAAAACCCAGGCCACTCTGGGTGAGGCTTCAGTTGCTCTCTCTTGCAGTGTCATAGATCTGACAAACATTCTGTTGGTGGCTTGATATGAAGATTTCAACTGACTAAGTTTTGCTGTCCTCACCTCTGTGTTCTGGGGATAGTGCTGCTCAAAATGACTGCTGGCGTTTCACATTACCACTCTTTATGATGGCCACAAGCACATTGGTTTGGTGCTGGACTGTGGCAGAATGAATGCATATCTCTCTGTCCATTCCTCTTTGAATTCTCTGTTCTCTTGATCAACTTTGCTTTTCTTTCAAACTTTGAGAACGACATGCTGCTAGTTAGCATCAGCAATACCGTTCGCAGGTCCCTGACTGACTGACAGCACTGTTGCCAACTCTGTTTCAAACAAAGTAGCTATTGGCTGCTCAAAAGGTCACTTGGGGCCCGCTGACAGACCCCTACCCTCTCCCCCTGCTCTGATCAGACTGGACACTCTCCTGTTACAGCGGAGGAGAGTACAGGAGGGTGAGGAGCAGGGAAACCCTACATGTGGTGCCAGAGTGAGGCAGAGCTCTCTCACTAAGCCCTTCAGAGTACAGAGCTACATAAGAGATTTATTTCTATTGTCAACATATTGTCAAATATTCTTGGGAGTGGTTGACATCATGTACACTGCTTTGTCTTGTTTTTCAGATGCCACCCACAAACCCCACAACACATCCTGGTCATCTGCCAAACCGCCCATCTCTCAACCCCCTAGGAGAGGGGCAGTGGACTCTAGGGTATCCCATCGTAACTCGACCCCTTTCACCTTGTTTATGTGTATATATGTGGTTATCTGTGAGCAGTAACATGTTCATGTGCACGGAGGCTTGAGTAAGGCCTTTCTTTACTAAAGCAACTAAGAGTTCTAGGATTTTGTCAGCTAATTGATTAGCTGCAACTCTGTCAAATTAAATGCCATTTGCTGTTCTACATCATGCAGAAGGTCCATCACAAATCTAGTGCTTATAAATGATTAATCATATTGTAAACATTTTAGTGATGCCAGGGATGTGCTTATCTTGCCGGTGATGATCTATGATGAATTATCATTTACTATGATATTTTATGTACATGTGTGTTGACTGCATTTTAAAATGGCCAGTTAATCATCAGGATGAGTAGGAAAAATAGACATTCCTTTACATGATTAATTGTTTTTCTTTTACATCTGGTTTGAAATGTTGCTTTACACCTTTCAGCGATGGCTGATACAAAATATGAAGCTTTGTTTTGATCTTAGCTTGATGCATCTATTCATTACCTTTAGAAGAATCCTAATCAACTTGACCAAAATCTTATAGTATAGGAACTGCTGTGCTCCCTTTTTCATACTTCATGCATCCTACCACTTTTCTTCTGCTACAGCAAGAACAACAAAGGCACACATATTGCAGTAGAACAACATTCATTCTCTGCATAGTTTAGTTATTCATTCCACTTCCTAATAACAATACACACCGATGTCACCACCATACCACCAGACGTTTTCCACCTCTGGGCATGGACTGACCCTCTCCACAGGAGCACCTGGGAAAGAGTTAAACGAAATGATAGCTAGCTGGCAAACTACCTATTGGCACCTAGTCAAGCATCATATGTTTTGAATCAGGTTCTGTAATTCCTGTCTTCTGGCAAGTTAATTCATTCATTAAATGTCAATACTGGTTTGTGTTTTTGTGCCTTGTCAACTGGATTTATAGCCCATTTGACCCCCCATATTAACTAATATTAATGGTGTTAACTAACATATTGTAACGTGAGGGTTCGATATGTGGTGGTTGGATCACACTTAATGAGAAGCGACAGCAGGATGGAGACGGATAACTTTCTTAAGCAGCACTTTACTGTTCTTTTCACTACATCAGTCTCACAACAACACTTCCTTGTCTCTAAATCACATGTGGCTGAACTAACCAATCAGAAGCTAGAAGGACTTAGACTGAGGTAAATGTGAGGAAAACCACAGAGGTAGATTCAGGAGATTATTTTAACTGTTTTAAAGATGCTGATGTACATATTTAAACATGTAAATAATAACTGTGTAAATATTGTAAATATATTTTTAGTAAATTAACTCAAATATATGAATTAACTTAACTTCTAAACCTTACAATATTGTATTAGTACCAAATCATTATGTTCAAAGGTATTCATTCACTACCAATAGTGACCAAGGTATGACTCATGTCATTGTTGAGCTTTGTGAAATCCTGATTCATTAATTCTTGTTGATTCCTGCATTAGTTAATGTATTAATTCATGCTTATTATGAAGTGTTACCCATAATTCTAGTAAGTCTGCTAATGCTAATGCAATGCATGTTGCAAGGCTTTACAACATCAGTAGGGGGCTTCACAATCTTATCTGATGCTCTCTGGTCTGTTACCTAACTGTTGTTATGGAAAATAATAATGTAAGTGTGCTTATAATATGCTTAAAGTATGAACTGTGTAATAAAATGTATGCATACGTATAGTCACAGCCAGTGGAAAACTACTGAGCTGAGAGGGGTATATGTTTCCTCTTTTCCCATCATTATTAGCTGGAAGTTTATTACAACTGTTGCATTGTTCTGAAAGACAGTTTTGTTGGAAATGTCAAGGACACAAGCAGTTCCTGGGAGCGCAGGACGAGTCGTAGGGAGTTAGAGCAGGATGTTCTAACTATGATAGAAAGTACTCCTTTTCTGCCAGGTGTCTGTGCCTGGTGGTGCCTTCATTAAACTGCCTTGAACTGTGAAAGAGATAGTATTTGTGGCACGGTGGCGCAGTGCTTGCACTGCTGCCTCACAGCAAGAAGGTCCTGGGTTCAATTCCCGCCTGGGGCGTTGTTGAGTCTGGGGTGCCCAGGTGGGTTATCTCCCGGGCCTTTCTGTGTGGAGTTTGCATGTTCTCCCCGTGCTCACGTGGGTCTCCTCCTGTAAAAAGACCCCATCTAAAAAAAACATGCAACATCCTGTCCTGTTCCTGACCAAGATGAGGACGTAAACCTGGAATTGGTCCCCGGGCGCTGGTGTTGGCGGCTGCCCACTGCTCCCTGGCTGTCCGTGGAGGAAGGTTGGCGGGGATGGGAAAAAAGCAGAGACCTCATTGAACTCGGACACCTTACCCTGCGTGTGTGTGTGTTGTGTTCGGCGGCACTTCCCCCCTTGCGTGTGTTGTGTGTGTTGGTGCGTGTGTGCACCCCGAGTTGCAAATAAAGTAATCTTAATCTTAATCTTATTAGTCATGTGGCTTAGCATGACTCAGCATATTAGAAAGGTATATAAAGCTTGACTGATGTAACCTGTCTTTGCTCTCGACCTGGAACAACCCTCTTGGTTGCGAAAGGTATTGTGCCTGCTTGCAAGCATTAAAGGCCTCTGAGACATATATTGTGTTATAGCTTTATTGAGCTGTTCTCACCAACTAGACAAAGTGCAATTGACTTTAAATTGCCACGACACTGTGTGATGACATTAGGCTAGGACAATGCAATAGCCTACCCTAGAATGCATTCTTGATGTCATTTCACTCAAACAACAAAGTAACGTTGTCCCTCTTTCCATGACACAAACGCTGTCTTTGCTTCAGTTGCTTGGACAAAGTAAAGCAATAATCTGTCATAAATTAGCATTTTCAAAGGAGCAGTCCTACATTTATGGAAACGTAATGTAAACTCTTCAAGCTCCTATAGGCTCTATAATATTCCTCAAGGAACTTCTAGCTTATAATAGTGCTGAGTAGTGAATTTATAGTGACCTCAGCAGGCTTGAGCTTCTGTAGCTACCTGCCTTTTCTTTGCTGCAGTGCAGAGTCATCTATTTATTCCAAACAAACTGCTGAATCCTGACTGGACATAAGAATCTTCCACTTTGGAAATGATTCTGTGTGGCCATCTTGGGCCCTGTTTCTCCAATCAATGCTCAGGCATATTTCTATGGTTATATGAGGTGCGCATGTCACATGAAATGCTGAACCGCTCTTCTTGTGAAGAGAGAGCAAGTCAATTAGTCATTAGAGCTGATCAGCAACACCTGTGGCACCAGTAGAAAGCACTTTTAAGTGCTGCTGCAGCTCAGGCAGCCGTTTTGTATTGGTGATCAAAGCAATGGGGACTGCTTGGGCACTGGTTTTCGCTGGACTCATTGTTTGGATTGCAAGAGGTCTGTATATCTCTGAGATGCTGTTTAAACCTGTATTTATCAACCTGTAAGACTACTGGGGAGGACGGCAAGTTTAAGAGTAAGCCCGTAGACTTTCAGCCACCATGTCTGGCATGATCGTGTTGCTGTTGTTCCTCTTGATTTTGCCAGAGTAGTCTTACTTACTTGGCATTTGTAACTCGAGGAGTGAGGGCGTGTCTACACATAGTGACCCATCCTGGGTGAGAAGTCTTGTCTTAATTTGAGTGGTAAGAAATCAGTCTCGGTGATCAGCTGTGCTGTCAAAAGCTGCAGTATTCTCTGCTAACTGCAAGTGCCTCATCCGCAGGCTCTTGTCTACCAGTTGAAGGCCTCAATCTAAGACATGAGGGTCATTTTAAGAGAAGCTTGGGAGGTAAGGCTGAAAGTGAGGTATGGCGGCTAACTTTTCTAGCTACTTGCAGGATATAACTTCATTCCTCTTGTACTGCAGAGGGGTTACCCGGTGACGTCTCTCTTGAGGATGTCGTCAAACTTTTCCAGTTATTGGATCACGTGGGTGATGAGGGTTCCACATCAAAAATGGACTATGCTGCATCAGGTAAGCAGGTTCTCTAAAAAATTGTCTAAAGGCAATTTTGTGTGTTGCCTTGTTCTGGGTTTATAGGCTGAAGAGTGGCACCAGAAACTGAATTTGAGTTATTTGACTTTGTCAGGCTCAAACAGTAATTAAATCAATTGCATAATTTATATTCACCAACTTGTACAACTCAATATGGGTAGCTTGAGTATTCAGTATCATTACACTTTCCTAATATCAGTGTTTATGTTCAACAGTACAACTGGAACACGGCGGCAACGGGACGGCGAGCGGCAACGGGACGGCGAGCGACGGCGGCAACGAGCTGCTACAGGCTGATCCGATCCAAGTGCTGGCGGGAGCGCTGGTGCAAGAGCTGACGCGACTGGCTAAGCTGATGCGAGCTCTGAAGGGAGATCTGATGCGACTGGCTAAGCGGATCCGAGCGCCGGTGGTAGTGCTAGAGCTGACGCGACTGGCTGAGAAGATGCTCGCTCTGGAGGGAGCTCTGGAGAGAGTGCTGGCGCTGTTAGCGGCGGCGGCAACATGACTGACCTGCATTCTTCAGTCAGTGCTGCAAATGGAACTGGTCCTGAAACTACAAATTCTGTCTCAGGAAGGCGGCCAATTCAGCATCCAGCAAATTGTCAGTATTATTAAGCACATGATGACGACCGCCATTCCTCCTGTCAGAAACCCAGAGACCCCACTGCCCTGAAAGCAGGGAATGGGGCTTCAGGAACATACAAGAGTTCATGTGTACTGAAGTCTAGATGTGACCATGAATGTTTCTGCATGGACCTGCTCTGCCTCTGCTTAATTAAAGTTGAATTATGTACATTTGTGTCATGAGCATTGATCTGTTATGTGAGCTGACAAGTCAAGCCTAACACATCTTACTGCTGTCATCTCTAGCAGTGACTGATAATGTTTTGTGCTAGATATGAAACCACTTGTACACATGGCCTCTATTTCTGTTCCTAGTTTAGGATGGCTGCATTGCCAATAGCTTTTGCTAAATCACCTGGCAGCGCTCGTTGTTATATAAGAAACTCATATCTGTATACTTCTAACTGCAAATTGTGTACTCCTAAATGACTCATTATACGACATTTCAGAACCGTCGGGTTAGTTTCCTTACATCAAGTAATCTGTCATGGATTACAACAGGCAAGAGTGACGTCAACTTCACCTGCCTATGACATGTAAACGCGCACAGCTTGCAAGCACAACAGTTTACCAGTGCTGTGTAGGCAAGCAACGGCATAACAGATGGACATGACTATCAACTAGTTCCACAAACGCACAACCACTTTAGTCCGGCTGACTTCTGCTGTGCAAAAGAGCAGGAATTAATTTAGAGCAGCGCTGGGAGATTTCTTTTGAATGTAGTGATGCATTGTTTGACATATTACAAAATTAAAGTGCCAATGAAATTATATTCCCCTTCAAAAGATTTCAAACTCACTTTGAGTAAAATTACCCATAACCTGACAATTGAAGACTACATAATAGTAAAGCTCTAAAGACAAAATGAAGTCCTGAGGTTTTGGTGCCCTGCTAATAGTGATATAAGGATTTAGGTCACTCAGTCTGAGACTCTCTAGTCCGAATACATAAACTGCCTTTATGCCTTTTGTCACTGGCTGACCACCGTAAACTGGTACTCATAGGAAGGGGAGGTGGAGGGGGTGTGTTCAAAGTTAGCCCATAGTGCTCCCTCTAGTGGCAAGATAAATTGCTAATTGAACCTTTTCAATATAACAAGACAACAATGTCAGAAATGTACATTTTTAGTGAAGAAAATTGTCAAGTGACATGAAAATGACTTGTTTTGCGTTTAAGGTAGGAAGAGGTGTTGGCTAGGAAGAGTCAGCAGTCTTCTGCTTCCTGTGTTTCCTGCCGAAGAACGCAGCCATGCATCAATACTTTTTTCTTTTTCAGCTGTTGGAGAGAGGAACAGAGGTAAAGGTAAACAGAGGAAAACAGTGACACTTAAACACAAATATAATGTTAAACAATATCCAGTCTGTCTGTACCTGAAGCTGCTCCACAGTTTGTTTCTCCTCCTCTAGCAGCAGGATCTTTGCGTTCAGTTCCTCCTCCTGCTTCTTCCACTCTGCCTCCGTCTTATCCATCAGCTGGTTAGCTTCTTCCCACTGGTGCTGAAGGGTCTTGATTTTAGTTTTCTCCACGCTGTACCTTTCTGCCAGTTTCTCCTTGAGGAGTTCAGCCTCTCGAGCCAAGAGCCTAGCTCACTCTTCATCCCACTGGATGTGGGAGGACCTCAGCTGTTCCATGGCAGTCAGGGCCTCTTGTTTCTCACTGAGGCGAGTTGCCTGTTTAGTCTCAGATTCATGTAGGTGTGATCTGAGCTGCTCCTCCACCTCCTCCTGGGCAGACAAGGCCTTTTGAAAGCCTGATGTCATGGTCTCTCTGTTGCTCTGCCAGTCCAGGATAATGGACTGCTTTCCTCTGAGAGGCAACAGCCTAACTGGCCCTTGAACGCAAGGAGTTGGCGTTTCTCTGCCACTCCTGGTGGTTGGGCATCAAGTCAGCCTGCAGGTCTTTGACTTGTTCCTGGCTCTGTTCGGTATCCTGCTGATGGAGAGCCTGCTGACGGACTCTCATCCAGGGCCATGTGGAGTTCAACCATTTTGAGACTGTTGAGCTTCTCAGTCAACTCCTTCTCCCATTCCAGCCTGGCTCTTTCAGCTTGGAGCTCATCAAAGGCCCCTTGTAGAAGGGTTCTCTTCCTTTCACTCTCAGCTAAGGCTGTTTGAAGGCCATCTGTCATCTTTTTCAGTCTGTGTAAGGGTTGTCCTCTTGGCTACCTCAGCAGCCTTTGGTATCTCCTCCTCAGCCTTGGCTATTGCTGCAGCACGCTCATCCAGCTGGGCTGCCTTAAGCTTGTTGTCCTTCATGAGTTGCTCTTCCTTTGCATATTCAACTTTGACTTGAGCATATGTTTTGTCCACCACCTGTTTGCATTCATTGACCTTGGCTCTTTCCTCCTGAAGATGCTTTTTGTCCTGGTCAAACTCCTTCTTGAGCCCTTCAATGTCCAGAAGCCGCTCCTCAAACTCCTCAACTTGTACCTTAAACAGGGTAAACTCCTTCCAACATCTCACTCTCCTTCTCAAACTCCTCTTTCTCCTTAAATTGCTTTTTCATCTTTCTCTGTATGTCTTTCTCTGTGTTAGTACCTACCAAAAGTGGTAGGTACCAGATACCACAGGACACCTTCAGAGGTCTTGTGGAGTCCATGCCTCTACGGGTCAGAGCTGTTTTGGCAGCACGAGGGGGACCTACACAATATTGGGCAGGTGGTTTTAATGTTATGGCTGATTGGTGTATACTATAACACAACAGCTGCTCTGATATTTAGCTTAACTCAAATGGAAACAAAAGATGGCTTTAAAACCTATTTCTTATAAATATTGGTGCAAAACAGACTTGTATTTTGAGTTACAACAACAAGACAACATGGCTATCAAGTCCTCAAAAATGTATGAGCATTTACAGTTTTTTTATTTTTATTTTATTTTTTAGAAGCACCAGCATGTTGACATTTTTCTGTCTGTTTCTTCTTTGGCTAAGTAACTCTCTGAGGTACGGAGGAAGCCATGATTGGCTGCAAGAATGTTTGCTCATGTGCTTATGTAACATAGTTAAAAAAGGTTCAGGTTAAATCCCGCTAAATGGGATAACTATTCCATCTGCTGTTATAAAATTGTACCTACATTTAATAATAATGGCAAAGGATTATGGGTAATCCTCATAGTAACTGAGGATTTGCCGTAAGGTAACGTGTCTATAAATGTCTGTGGACAAAATAATTGTATCTAACTTAAAAAGCACATAAAAGTTGAGCTAGCTTTATTTGGGTTGATATTAATTGTTTTAGAGTAAATTCGCCATGTTTTTGTTAAGCTAGCCATTCGTTTTAGTGTGTTTTGTTACCACTGGAGGAGAGATCTCTCCAATAGCTAGCTAACATTAACGTATCGCCGTCTTTCCAGACAAGACGAGTATACTTTTGTCCACAAAGAAGATGACCTACTGTCCTTTGTTTGTCATAAATGCAGGTATGTTTGGTAATGTTTTAAATATGCAGATGAGGTATCGTTTAATATCGTTTAATTGCCTTCTGTGTCTTGTAATGTAATGTAACTAAGTTGCATTGCATAATTAGTTACATAATCGTTATAAAAAGAAAAATACTATTAAAAAGGGTAACAGTCCAGTGTGAGAAATCTGAAATCTGTGGGAGAGTGGCAGTTTCTGTTGTGTTTTATTTATTTTAATTACATGAAAAATGTAAACAATCTGTAATCCTCATAGTAACTGAGGATTTGCCGTAAAACAAGACGGAGTATGATTTTGTCCACAAAGAAGATGACCTACTGTCCTTTGTTTGTCATGAATGCAGAATAAACCTGCTGTTACAACAAATCTGACCAGCTCCGGAATTATTCAAGCAGAAGACATTCCACAGAGGTTACACTTAGTAATGGATCCTGGTCCCGGGGAATTCACTTTTCCTCTGAGTAACGGCGCATTTCAACCGATGCATGAGTGCCTGATGAGCGGTGATGAGCTGTTGGACTGACAAAACTTGAGTGTCAAAGACCGCCGATATCCCTTGTTTTGCTGTAGCTGAGCTTGAGGTAAGTGCAGGAGTCACTGGTGAAGTACAGCTTCTTAGTAGGTTACTCTCTTGTCACTATTCTTTCAGTGGCTGAATGAATGAATTCACTCGGGAGGTGTCACGCGAGAGTGAAGCGCGTTGTATTTGATTGGCGGTGTTCTTTTTGCTATTTGAATTTAACGTATTTTGGCCCATTCATTCGCAGGAAAGTGATGTTACGTCTGATGCGCGCACACAGCACATACAGACACTCACTGTGCGTTGCTTTGCTAACTGGCGCTTCTAGACGTTCCTCGTTCTTGTAGCCTAAATAACAATCGAAATCAACGATTTTGAAAATTTGCCACGATTACATAATTAAAATGACTCACCTTTTATTTCAGTCTAGTTTGGAATAAAGATTTCAATGCACTGTGCAATGGGGGAGATATTTAATGCCCCTTGACAAGCGTGACAACTGGCAAACAGTCAAAATAAAGTTTATTGATTGAGTCTGCGCTGGTTTACTTCCCGAGTCCCCGGATGTGTCTCGAACTGAATTTGAACACACCATTTTTACTCCAAACTAGAGTGAAATAAAACAATGTGTGGCGGGGGCAATGGGAAGGACCGACAACGCCACCTGGGGAATCTCACCCCAGGAAAGACTACTTACGAGTTTTGAATATTGGGTTGAAAAGTAAATGATAAGGCACACAGGTTCGTTACTGATGAGACAGAGCCGTGTTTCTAAATTAAACCAAAGTATTTTATTGAAAGCAAAATAAGCTGGGCAAAGGACCAGAACCGTTAAAATACTATTTTATTACAGTCACTAAAAGCAGGCCTGAATACAAAATCTAAAATTGTAAGAACACCCTAAAATACCCAAAAACTACCAGTCCAACATAATGTAAGGACAACTAAGGAAAACTGAACTGAGGCCACATGTAGAGAGGCAGACTACACTGAGGAGTGCCCAGGGGTGCTACCACTTAATCACCTCATGTGCAACACAGCAATCCTCACAGCATTAAATAGTGCAGTCTACAATCGTGTCCCAAGTGCTTTTACTCACATACATATCGTGTGGGAACCTCACTATAGGTGCCTAGCCTCTCAACAATATGGCGCTCCGCTCCTCTGAAAGAAAGAAACTAATACAAACAAATAAACACCCCACTTGGCTGGACAATGGTTTGTAAAAACACAACTAAGACAAAACAATACAGGCAGAATAGGACAAATCAAAAGGGCAAAACAGCAGTAGTAAAACAGGTGAGCCACCTCTGGTGAAGCAAATTTAAACTTTTCAACAATTACAAGTTGTGGAATATAAATTATGCAATTGAGATTCAATTTAATTACAGTTTGATTAAACCAATTGATAATTGACAGACTTAAAGCTGCACTAAGGGCCTTCACATTTACTTGTTTTGAAGGTGTGAATGCAGCATCATCGGTTTCAGTTGCAGGTGGAGAAAACGATAGCGGTGTCCTAGCAGTGGAGAAAAAGCTAGAGTGCAAACAAACCCTTATGCAAACATCTCTTCTCGCTGCACTGAATTGTGGTCTATTGAGGCTCTATACAGTATGCTGTCACAACTTAACCAAAACTTAACCACTACCAGAAAAGGGCTTTTTGTGCTTGCCCAAAACCCAGGCCACTCTGGGTGAGGCTTCAGTTGCTCTCTCTTGCAGTGTCATAGATCTGACAAACATTCTGTTGGTGGCTTGATATGAAGATTTCAACTGACTAAGTTTTGCTGTCCTCACCTCTGTGTTCTGGGGATAGTGCTGCTCAAAATGACTGCTGGCGTTTCACATTACCACTCTTTATGATGGCCACAAGCACATTGGTTTGGTGCTGGACTGTGGCAGAATGAATGCATATCTCTCTGTCCATTCCTCTTTGAATTCTCTGTTCTCTTGATCAACTTTGCTTTTCTTTCAAACTTTGAGAACGACATGCTGCTAGTTAGCATCAGCAATACCGTTCGCAGGTCCCTGACTGACTGACAGCACTGTTGCCAACTCTGTTTCAAACAAAGTAGCTATTGGCTGTTCAAAAGGTCACTTGGGGCCCGCTGACAGGCCCCTACCCTCTCCCCCTGCTCTGATCAGACTGGACACTCTCCTGTTACAGCGGAGGAGAGTACAGGAGGGTGAGGAGCAGGGAAACCCCACATGTGGTGCCAGAGTGAGGCAGAGCTCTCTCACTAAGCCCTTCAGAGTACAGAGCTACATATGAGATTTATTTCTATTGTCAACATATGATAGAAAGTACTCCTTTTCTGCCAGGTGTCTGTGCCTGGTGGTGCCTTCATTAAACTGCCTTGAACTGTGAAAGAGATAGTATTAGTCATGTGGCTTAGCATGACTCAGCATATTAGAAAGGTATATAAAGCTTGACTGATGTAACCTGTCTTTGCTCTCGACCTGGAACAACCCTCTTGGTTGCGAAAGGTATTGTGCCTGCTTGCAAGCATTAAAGGCCTCTGAGACATATATTGTGTTATAGCTTTATTGAGCTGTTCTCACCAACTAGACAAAGTGCAATTGACTTTAAATTGCCACGACACTGTGTGATGACATTAGGCTAGGACAATGCAATAGCCTACCCTAGAATGCATTCTTGATGTCATTTCACTCAAACAACAAAGTAACGTTGTCCCTCTTTCCATGACACAAACGCTGTCTTTGCTTCAGTTGCTTGGACAAAGTAAAGCAATAATCTGTCATAAATTAGCATTTTCAAAGGAGCAGTCCTACATTTATGGAAACGTAATGTAAACTCTTCAAGCTCCTATAGGCTCTATAATATTCCTCAAGGAACTTCTAGCTTATAATAGTGCTGAGTAGTGAATTTATAGTGACCTCAGCAGGCTTGAGCTTCTGTAGCTACCTGCCTTTTCTTTGCTGCAGTGCAGAGTCATCTATTTATTCCAAACAAACTGCTGAATCCTGACTGGACATAAGAATCTTCCACTTTGGAAATGATTCTGTGTGGCCATCTTGGGCCCTGTTTCTCCAATCAATGCTCAGGCATATTTCTATGGTTATATGAGGTGCGCATGTCACATGAAATGCTGAACCGCTCTTCTTGTGAAGAGAGAGCAAGTCAATTAGTCATTAGAGCTGATCAGCAACACCTGTGGCACCAGTAGAAAGCACTTTTAAGCGCTGCTGCAGCTCAGGCAGCCGTTTTGTATTGGTGATCAAAGCAATGGGGACTGCTTGGGCACTGGTTTTCGCTGGACTCATTGTTTGGATTGCAAGAGGTCTGTATATCTCTGAGACGCTGTTTAAACCTGTATTTATCAACCTGTAAGACTACTGGGGAGGACGGCAAGTTTAAGAGTAAGCCCGTAGACTTTCAGCCACCATGTCTGGCATGATCGTGTTGCTGTTGTTCCTCTTGATTTTGCCAGAGTAGTCTTACTTACTTGGCATTTGTAACTCGAGGAGTGAGGGCGTGTCTACACATAGTGACCCATCCTGGGCGAGAAGTCTTGTCTTAATTTGAGTGGTAAGAAATCAGTCTCGGTGATCAGCTGTGCTGTCAAAAGCTGCAGTATTCTCTGCTAACTGCAAGTGCCTCATCCGCAGGCTCTTGTCTACCAGTTGAAGGCCTCAATCTAAGACATGAGGGTCATTTTAAGAGAAGCTTGGGAGGTAAGGCTGAAAGTGAGGTATGGCGGCTAACTTTTCTAGCTACTTGCAGGATATAACTTCATTCCTCTTGTACTGCAGAGGGGTTACCCGGTGACGTCTCTCTTGAGGATGTCCTCCAACTTTTCCAGTTATTGGATCACGTGGGTGAAGAGGGTTCCACATCAAACGATGCTGCATCAGGTAAGCAGGTTCTCTAAAAAATTGTCTAAAGGCAATTTAGTGTGTGTTGCCTTGTTCTGGGTTTATAGGCTGAAGAGTGGCACCAGAAACTGAATTTGAGTTATTTGACTGTCAGGCTCAAACTGTAATTAAATCAATTGCATAATTTATATTCTACAACTAGTACAACCGTACAACTCCTCAATATGGGTATCTTGAGCATTCAGTATCATTACACTTTCCTAATATCAGTGTTTATGTTCAACAGTACAACTGGAACACGGCGGCAACGGGACGGCGAGCGGCAACGGGACGGCGAGCGGCAACCGGCTGCCACAGGCTGATCCGATCCAAGCGCTGGCGGGAGCGCTGGTGCAAGAGCTGACGCGACTGGCTAAGCTGATGCGAGCTCTGGAGGGAGAGCTGATGCGACTGGCTAAGCGGATCCGAGCGCCGGTGGTAGTGCGAGCGCTGGCACTAGAGCTGACGCGACTGGCTGAGAAGATGCTCGCTCTGGAGGGAGCTCTGGAGAGAGTGCTGGCGCTGTTAGCGGCGGCGGCAACATGACTGACCTGCATTCTTCAGTCAGTGCTGCAAATGGAACTGGTCCTGAAACTACAAATTCTGTCTCAGGAAGGCGGCCAATTCAGCATCCAGCAAATTGTCAGTATTATTAAGCACATGATGACGACCGCCATTCCTCCTGTCAGAAACCCAGAGACCCCACTGCCCTGAAAGCAGGGAATGGGGCTTCAGGAACATACAAGAGTTCATGTGTACTGAAGTCTAGATGTGACCATGAATGTTTCTGCATGGACCTGCTCTGCCTCTGCTTAATTAAAGTTGAATTATGTACATTTGTGTCATGAGCATTGATCTGTTATGTGAGTTGTCAAGCCTAACAAATCTTACTGCTGTCATCTCTAGCAGTGACTGATAATGTTTTGTGCTAGATATGAAACCACTTGTACACATGGCCTCTATTTCTGTTACTAGTTTAGGATGGCTGCATTGCCAATAGCTTTTGCTAAATCACCTGGCAGCGCTCTTTGTTAAATAAAACTCATATCTGTATACTTCTAACTGCAAATTGTGTACTTCTAAATGACTCATTATACAACATTTCAGAACCGTCGGGTTAGTTTCCTTACATCAAATAATCTGTCATGGCTACAACAGGCAAGAGTGACGTCAACTTCACCTGCCTATGACATGTAAACGCACACAGCTTGCAAGCACAACAGTTTACCAGTGCTGTGTAGGCAAGCAACGGCATAACAGATGGACATGACGATCAACTAGTTCCACAAACGCAGAACCACTTTAGTCCGGCTGATTTCTGCTGTGCCGAAGAGCAGGACTTAATTTAGAGCAGCGCTGGGAGATTTATTTTAAATGTAGTGATGTATTGTTTGACATATTACAAAATTAAAGTGCCAATGAAATTGTATTCCCCTTCAAAAGATTTCAAACTCACTGAGTAAAATGACCCATAACCTGACAATTGAACACTACCTAATAGTAAAGCTCTAATCACAAAATGAAGTCCTGAGGTTTTGGTGCCATGCTAATAGTGATATAAGGACTTAGGTCACTCAGTCTGAGACTCTCCAGTCCGAATACATAAAAACTGCCTTTATGCCTTTTGTCACTGGCTGACCACCGTAAGCTGTACCTTTCTGCCAGTTTCTCCTTGAGGAGTTCAGCCTCTCGAGCCAAGAGCCTAGCTCGCTCTTCATCCCACTGGATGTGGGAGGACCTCAGCTGTTCCATGGCAGTCAGGGCCTCTTGTTTCTCACTGAGGTGAGTTGCCTGTTTAGTCTCAGATTCATGTAGGTGTGATCTGAGCTGCTCCTCCATCTCCTTCTGGGCAGACAAGGCCTTTTGAAAGCCTGATGTCATGGTCTCTCTGTTGCTCTGCCAGTCTAGGATAATGGACTGCTTTCCTCTGAGAGGCAACAGCCTAACTGGCCCTTGAACGCAAGGAGTTGGCGTTTCTCTGCCACTCCTGGTGGTTGGGCATCAAGTCAGCCTGCAGGTCTTTGACTTGTTCCTGGCTCTGTTCGGTATCCTGCTGATGGAGAGCCTGCTGACGGACTCTCATCCAGGGCCATGTGGAGTTCAACCATTTTGAGACTGTTGAGCTTCTCAGTCAACTCCTTCTCCCATTCCAGCCTGGCTCTTTCAGCTTGGAGCTCATCAAAGGCCTCTTGTAGAAGGGTTCTCTTCCTTTCACTCTCAGCTAAGGCTGTTTGAAGGCCATCTGTCATCTTTTTCAGTCTGTGTAAGGGTTGTCCTCTTGGCTACCTCAGCAGCCTTTGGTATCTCCTCCTCAGCCTTGGCTATTGCTGCAGCACGCTCATCCAGCTGGGCTGCCTTAAGCTTGTTGTCCTTCATGAGTTGCTCTTCCTTTGCATATTCAACTTTGACTTGAGCGTATGTTTTGTCCACCACCTGTTTGCATTCATTGACCTTGGCTCTTTCCTCCTGAAGCTGCTTTTTGTCCTGGTCAAACTCCTTCTTGAGCCCTTCAATGTCCAGAAGCCGCTCCTCAAACTCCTCAACTTGTACCTTAAACAGGGTAAACTCCTTCCAACATCTCACTCTCCTTCTCAAACTCCTCTTTCTCCTTAAATTGCTTTTTCATCTTTCTCTGTATGTCTTTCTCTGTGTTAGTACCTACCAAAAGTGGTAGGTACCAGATACCACAGGACACCTTCAGAGGTCTTGTGGAGTCCATGCTTCTACGGGTCAGAGCTGTTTTGGCGGCACGAGGGCAACCTACACAATATTGGGCAGGTGGTTTTAATGTTATGGCTGATTGGTGTATACTATAACACAACAGCTGCTCTGATATTTAGCTTAACTCAAATGGAAACAAAAGATGGCTTTAAAACCTATTTCTTATAAATATTGGTGCAAAACAGACTTGTATTTTGAGTTACAACAACAAGACAACATGGCTATCAAGTCCTCAAAAATGTATGAGCATTTACAGTTTTTTTATTTTTATTTTATTTTTTAGAAGCACCAGCATGTTGACATTTTTCTGTCTGTTTCTTCTTTGGCTAAGTAACTCTCTGAGGTACGGAGGAAGCCATGATTGGCTGCAAGAATGTTTGCTCATGTGCTTATGTAACGTAGTTAAAAAAGGTTCAGGTTAAATCCCGCTAAATGGGATAACTATTCCATCTGCTGTTATAAAATTGTACCTACATTTAATAATAATGGCAAAGGATTATGGGTAATCCTCATAGTAACTGAGGATTTGCCGTAAGGTAACGTGTCTATAAATGTCTGTGGACAAAATAATTGTATCTAACTTAAAAAGCACATAAAAGTTGAGCTAGCTTTATTTGGGTTGATATTAATTGTTTTAGAGTAAATTCGCCATGTTTTTGTTAAGCTAGCCATTCGTTTTAGTGTGTTTTGTTACCACTGGAGGAGAGATCTCTCCAATAGCTAGCTAACATTAACGTATCGCCGTCTTTCCAGACAAGACGAGTATACTTTTGTCCACAAAGAAGATGACCTACTGTCCTTTGTTTGTCATAAATGCAGGTATGTTTGGTAATGTTTTACATATGCAGATGAGGTATCGTTTAATATCGTTTAATTGCCTTCTGTGTCTTGTAATGTAACTAAGTTACATTACATAATTAGTTACATAATCGTACTATACTATACTAAAATACTATAAAAAGGGTAACAGTCCAGTGTGAGAAATCTGTATAAATATATTTATGTTTGTATCTGTATTTTCTCCTCGTGGATTTGGGAGAGTGGCAGTTTCTGTTGTGTTTTATTTATTTTAATTACATGAAAAATGTAAACAATCCGTAATCCTCATAGTAACTGAGGATTTGCCGTAAGACAAGACGGAGTATGATTTTGTCCACAAAGAAGATGACCTACTGTCCTTTGTTTGTCATGAATGCAGAATAAACCTGCTGTTACAACAAATCTGACGAGCTCCGGAATTATTCAAGCAGAAGACATTCCACAGAGGTTACATCGGTGCCGTGACCCGTCCATGACTACGCCGGACCGGACAGATGTCTTCTCACCACTGGATCGTTTTGGAGCTGCATTTCTTTCTTCGGTGTATTGGTCTGTCAGATTGATTTAGTTAATAGCAGCCGTATTCCCTTGGGACTGTCATTTTATCTGAGTGAGGATTTTTCTATCAAGTATGAGTTTCTGCAAATTTGGTACCCCTGATATGAGTAGTGGGTTCAGTATTGGTAGGGGTAGAGGGTTACACCGCACACCTGTCCCATTTTCACTAGGTGACTATCAGTTGGGGGATAAAACAGCTTTTGGTGAGGGTTCTGTGCACAGTCCTTACAGAAGTAGGAATGTAGTGACACCTCACAGTCAACTTATAGACGGGTTACATCCACCACAGTGCACTAGCACATCAGTTTCAAACCCTCCTCCTGACGATGTGACACTAGTTGACCAAATGAGGGGTATTGTGCAGCAGATAGGGAAGAAGCTAGCTGATAGCATTATGTCACACCTCAACACATCAAGCCCTACAGCTGCTGTGCATACAAGTCCTGAAGAAACATGCAATAAAAAAGACCACACACTGGATCTTTCCCAAGTCCGGCTGGTCACTCAGAGAGGAGTCAAAGACCCACCTATATTCCGGGGAGAGAGAGTTCGGATACACTGGCTGTTGATGAATGGGAATTACATCAGAAAAGGCGGTGTTCAACTGGAAAATCAGGCTGAGGAAATTATCATCCACCTGAGAGGCAGAGCAAAGGATGTTGTGAGGTTTGAAATAAGAAACGGTGAGATTGATGTCCAGCATAACCCACAGGCCATCTATGGACTCCTGCGCAAACATTTCAGCATTTCACCATTGCTGATTTTTATTCCACCCTGCCAAAAGAACACGAGGATCCGTATGAGTATTGGCTTGGGCTGAACAGAGCCCCTGATGTTGCTGCAAGCTGTCTTAAAGAGCAGGGTAAAGTGTTTGACAACCCCAGTGTTGAAGTCACACGCATGTTCATCAGACACTGTCCCAGTAGAGATTTAGCTCTTACCTTTAGGTCCAAGACAATTGATAAATGGTCAGCTTGTGCGGTTCAGGAAGTGTTAGATGAATACCATTTAGAGAAGGGACACAGGTCTTCTGCTGAGAGGAGTAGCAGAATCAACATGAATAAAGTTGAGGTTAGCCCTAATACTACTCTAGTTTCAGACACCCCCGAACAGAAAAAAGCTGTGAGTCAAGACGCCTCTGCTCTGGATAGGTTGATTGGGATGCTAGAGAAGGTGTTGCTTCAGGGCCCAGGTTATACTCATGCCAATAGAAAGCCACATACCAACAACAGGTTTCCAAGAATTGAGGGCTTAAATGACACGCCGTGTTCCGTATGTAAAGACGGTTCTCACTCTGCCCTCACGCACTGTCGAGAGAACAGGCTGTGTTTCCTGTGTCACTCACCTGGCCATTCGAGACGCAACTGCCCAGAGGGGAGACATCCTCCTCTCCATGGTCAGCAGGGAAACTGAACGATCTGCGTGCAGGGAAGGACAGCGCAGATCAAGTGAGTGAGCCTCCCACCTTGGATTCACACCTACAGCAGTATGGTGCCGTCACAAAAAACACTGATTGTGCAAGGTCTGCAAAGACTCTCAAGGACTGATAGCCTATTCTACACAGATGTGACTACTGATAGTGGGCATGTTCTCAGAGCATTAGTGGACAGTGGATCTATGGCATGCACTATAAGTGAGACAGCTGACACGAAACTTTCACAGTCTATCCCTAACATTGAAAAGAAATCAGCTGAGGATTTTGTCATTGTTGGTTGTGGGGGTCACCTTGTTACACCTTCTGCCATGTATGACCTCACTGCATCTGTTTATGGCTATAAGGTGATAATTCCCATTCTAGTTGTGCCAGGCCAAACTGATGATATGATTCTCGGCAGCAATGCCATTAAGTGACTCATTTCTCAGATGAAAGAGACTGTTAGTGGTCAAAACATTGCACCTCCAGTGAATAGTGTTCAGAATGATAATTTGCCCCATTTAGTGTCTCTGCTGTCTTACTCAGATGAATGGGAAGGCAGAACAATGCCAAACAGAATCGGCACGGCTAAACTCAAAAG
Source organism: Hoplostethus atlanticus (assembly GCA_034670405.1). Classification (NCBI taxonomy): domain Eukaryota; kingdom Metazoa; phylum Chordata; class Actinopteri; order Trachichthyiformes; family Trachichthyidae; genus Hoplostethus; species Hoplostethus atlanticus. The sequence continues at coordinate 56,317 of JAXDDX010000317.1, read as the reverse complement.
ATGTGTCACTCTGCAGCCCATGTCTGAACATTTGGTGTGGGCTAAACTGCCTGCATCTGACGTCTCTGCGGTGGGGAGGACGGTCATCATCGAACCCACCCAGTCCAAGACCAGACCTGCACAAATTCTGGTGGGGTGATGGCTGGGTCCCGGTCAAAATAGTAAATCCCACTGAAAAACCGATCACCCTTAAGAGGAATGCAAAGGTTGCAGATGTGTCCCCCTGTCTTTCTGTGCAGGACTTACCTGAACCGGATCGCATCCAATCCAGCACACAATACACGCAGAGCTCGTCACCTGCACCACGATGGGAAGAAGAGATATCAGGCATCTTGAGTGACATGGGCCTGCAGGATTTGGACCTCTCATCTTGTGAAGTTTCCCTTGAGTGGAAAGATAAACTACTACAGATCATTGAGCAGTATGAGTCCGTCTTTTCGAGGCACAAAATGGACTGTGGTGAGGCGAAAGATTTTGTCCACAGAATCCGTTTAATGGATGACAAGCCCTTCAGACTTCCATACAGGCGGGTCCCACCATGCCATTATGACAAGCTTCAGACTGCTCTGAATGAGATGGAGGAATTGGGGATAATTTGTAAATCTCAGAGTGAGTATGCATCTCCCCTCGTCCTGGTTGTCAAGCCGAATGGTGATCTTCGCATCTGCAATGACTTCAGATGGTTGAACTCAAGAACGGTGAAAGATGCACATCCGTTGCCTCATCAGACAGACGCCCTTGCTGCACTTGGTGGCAATGTGTTCTTCTCCACAATGGACCTCACATCAGGGTTTTATAATGTTAGACTGCACGAGGACGACAAAAAATACTCTGCATTCTCCTCCCCATTCGGTCTCCATGAATATAACAGGATGCCCCAGGGCCTGACAAATAGTCCTGCCACTTTTATGTGCATGATGATGTCCATCTTTGGCGATCAGAACTTCACAAGTTTGTTGTGCTATCTGGATGACCTTATGGTCTATGCCCCGTCTGAACAGGTTGCACTTGAGCGTCTGCAGATGGTTTTCTCACGCCTTGCTGCCAACAACTTAAAGCTCTCGCCCAAGAAGTGCCACTTTCTTCGCCGGTCTGTAAAGTTTCTGGGTCACATCATATGTGAAGATGGTGTTAGGACAGACCCGAGTAAAGTGCAGGCTATAAATGATGTGCAGGAAGCTGACCTGATGGAGTCTGATGGGGAAACACCGTGTGCTAAGAAAATCAGATCTTTCTTAGGGCTAGTTCTTTACTACCATCACTTCATTGAGGGATGCTCTGCTAAAGCTAAGCCACTGTTCAACCTTGTTGCTGAGCCTGCTGCACCACACAAAAGAGGGAGAGGCCATAAACCAAAATTCAAAAAAGGCCATATGACGCCGGGGACACACTGGACGCGGAAAGAAAAGGCAGCGCCGCGAAAGGCGCCGATCGAGCAAGAACGAGTAAAGCCGTTCACACCAGACTCGAATTTCTACGCGCCGGTCACAAAGCGATTCTGCTCCTCTGCACTTTTTTAATCACACGTAGAGCTGATCTTTATCATGGGTAAGTAAATAACCATCAATTTAATGTTTTTAATTTAATCAATGTATGTCCACTTCTTGGGCGGCTATAGTAATGAGTTTTTATCAGGGTAAACGCTGAATGAATGGCCACAATATAGACAAAGAGTGTTTGTTACCAGCGTAGTTAGGTCTGTAGCTTCAATGATATACAATTGACATATTAAAATCTTAATATGGTGTTTGTTTATGCATTTCTTTTAATCTGGTATTTTCTGTTCCCGTTTAGTTGTAGACAGGAGGAGAGCCCTTGCTCTTTACTTGTTGCTCCGAAGGCTCCGACGGCGGGGAAGAAGAATGTGGGTCCACCCAATTAATCAAAGAAGGAAAGAACATGGTGTGTTTCATAATCTTGTGGCAGAATTGAGTCTCGACAGAGATCGCCATCTGAGGTATTTCAGAATGGACGCCGAAAAGATGGATCACCTACTTTCTTTGATTGGACCAGATCTGACCAGGCAGACAACAAATTACCGTGAAGCCATCCAACCAAAACAACGACTTGCTGTCACACTGAGGTAATTATTATTGATACTCAGACATAAAACCAGGATAACAAAGACAAGACTGATTTTAGCATAGTGTATTGTATAAAACATTTATTAACAATGAAGTGATGCACAAAAGTTGTACAACTAAACTATGCAATCTTCAACTTCACCTTCAACATGTACAAAATGTAACTTAAATCCAAACAAATCCAATATATAATGCTCTTATTTAAATATGAACATGATAAAAAAAAACAACAACAAAAAACAGTTTTTTTGCAAATAAATGAAGACCAAAAAAGATGATCATTTATTCAAAATGGTGGAAGACTCTTGGAGATGAAGGTTCCTCTAGCTCTTCCAGCATGGACGAGGGCCTCTTCACACCTCCTTGTTGGCCCAGGTGTTGCATACCAAGGTGTCTTTGTCCTTGGTGGTGGGACATTGTTGGGGGTTGTGCTGGACCTTGATATGTTGTCGGGGGTAGAGTGTGACCTGGCTGGTAGTGGGACATAGATGTGTGGGCCTGAAAAGGAGAGGTCTGTGGCTGGATAGTTGGGGGAGCTTGGGTACGTTTATGTTCTTCTTCCTGTTCCAAGTCTATGAGGTACTTCAGTATATTCATTTGTGCACATGCCTGGGTGCTACGGGGCAGTCGGTTCAGCTTGGGGACAAGACTGAGGGTGAAAAAGTAAATTTCCTCCCCATCATTTGGGACATGGGGTGGCACAGGGAATTTTTCTGCAGTCAAAATATCCATGAGCTGTTGCTCTGCAGCCACTGCAGTTGTGGATCCTCGCCTTTTCTTTCTGCTCAATGTGGGATGTGTTGCAGACCCTGATGACAAGACCTGCACTCTGGGGTGTGGTGGGGGGGTGGCAGACCTCAGTATTTCGGACGGCTGTTGGGTAGGGGTGGCAGACCTCTGTCCAACTTCTGTGGGATGTGGAGAGGAGGCTGTGGACCTCAATGTGAGGTTGAGTGGTGTGCCAGGCCTTGAAACCAGTCGGGATGGTCCTGCCACCACCTCATCTTCCCCACCAAAGAGGTCCACGAGTACATCTTCCCCCAGGTCTAGAGGCTGGAGACTACTTCTAGAGCTGAAAATAAAAATATAATTATTTCTGTTAAAAAAAAATGATACAACAAAATTGTGAATAACAGCACCAAAGCACATTTATTTAAAAAACAAAACAAGAAATTAATTTAGAAAAACAACTACTAACCTTCTGGGCTCCAATTGTGGCGATAAGAAGGACATTACATTTAAATATTTCCACTCCTTCACATTACCACCAGCGGACCCACTCGGATTATATTTTCTGCGGTTTTTCATAAAGCTGTCCCGTAACTGCTTCCACCTCCTCTTGCAGTCTTCCACTGTGACAGAGTAACAAACATGCATTAGTAACACACAATACAATTACAACTTAATTTACTTATTAATTATTTATATTATTAATTATTTATAATATACTCATAATTGTTCTTATTTCCCCAGATTCCTAGGCACAGGAGAAACCTTTGCCAGAGTGTCACATTAGCCCATCCAGATTTTAATGCACCGTTCATCCTCGCAGTCGATGCCTCCTTTGATGGCCTAGGACCTGTCCTCTCGCAGTTGCCTCCTGGTGGAAGGATTGCCAGGCCAGTGGCGTTTGCCAGCAAGACACTTTCACACTCCCAGCTGAACTATCCGGCACATCGGCTGGAGTTTCTCGCTCTTAAATGGGCGGTCTGTGACAAGTTTAGTCATTGGCTGAAAGGGCGAAGTTTCACAGTCTGGACAGATAATAATCCGTTGACATACATCTTGACTAAGCCTAGGTTAGATGCATGTGAACAGAGATGGGTTTCGAAGCTCGCAGCATACAGTTTTGATCTGAACTATGTCCCTGGCACGAAGAATGTGGTTGCCGATGCATTAAGTAGAGAGCCATTTGTCCAGTCATGCATGGGCCACCGTCTTGTAACTGAACCTTATGCCTCGTTACTGAGCCAAGTAAGTGGAATGGTGGATAGGACAGTACAAGATGCATTTAGATGTACTACTAACTGCCAGTTGGTCGTTGATCAGTCCGAGGAGGAAGCTGTTGTCACCCCGCCTCCTCCTCGGGGTTCCCTCTCTTCACAGGACGTCTTGGCTGTGTTAGATGCACACGGCTCTGGAGGTGTCAGCCAAGTGAGAGGCACGGGACCAGTTATTCCACAGCTTGCCGGTGTCGACCAGACTACCTCTCTACCAAAGAGTGAACTGGTTAATCTGCAAGAGCAGGATGACATCTTGGGCAGAGTTTCCTTTTACATCCAGCGTCACAGGAGGCCCACTAGGCGTGAACGTGCTGGTGAGTCTCGTGGCGTAATGAAACTGTTGAGACACTGGCCGAAGCTCTCCATCAAGGACGGCATGTTGTACAGGGTAAAGAAAGACAGACAAATGAACATGACAATTCACCAGTTCGTTGTCCCAGACTCCCTGAAGGCCCAAGTCCTCCATGGCCTCCAGAGGGGTGTTCCACAAAGCGAGCTTACCACTTATCCAGGCTTATTTCGCTTAGTCTGGCTCATTTTCAGGTTTATTCGGTTCCACAAAGCAAGCTCAGCATAGTTCAAGCTAAGTTGCTGTGGCAACTTATGCTTCCAAACTAGCCTGTCTCGGGGCAGGCTAGATATCAGGCTAAACCACAGTTGAAGCTTAATCGATACTCCCGTAACACTGAACCAACTGAAACGCAATGATTTTCAAACAAGGTTCCGCCATCCTAATGTTCAACACTATTACCCTAGACCCTACACTATCAGACATAAAATGTAACGTTAATAGAAAATAAAAAATATAAAATTATGTAGGCTGTATCGGGGATACAGTCACGGTTCAGAGCGTTGTTAGGCAACCCCATTTAACCATGAGTGTCCAGCGAGACCTCAAGTGCTGTATTGCTTTTTGAAAACGGTTACAACTTAAAGAAATAATTATTTGATGACACAATATTATTTTATTTTCTAAATTATTTTTATTTAACAAATTCATTGAAATAATAAAGTATCTTGAATATATGTCAAGATGTTTCCACGGTTGCTAGGAGACGCATTCACTGTTTCTGTATGGGATTTACAGTCACTGTAGAACACGCTTTCAACCGATCAATTTCCAGGATGGAAACAACCGAATTCATAAAAATATAATAAAAGTAAGAACCAGCCCGAACAGCTCAGTCAGTAGAGCATGAGACTCTCAGTCTTAAGGTTGTGAGTTTGATCCCCATATAGGGTCCAGTACAGTACGGTGACTGTAATGTAGTAAGATGAAACGTTACGTACAGCCTTTACTACATCATTTATGGCGATAGATAGTACATTTACAGTCTTGAGGTTTCATATATGGCATGGTTTCATTTATAATATTTTTAGCACAGCTTTTCAGTTCTTTAATATTGTTGGAACACATGATATTTAATAAGGTCTATACAATTTGTTCGTTTTTAATTCAACAATTACTTACGCATTCAATCTAGCAGCAATTCGTTGCCAATCTTTCTCTCTCCCTTTATTTATGGCAATTGTATTTCCCTTTTCATTGTAATATGGCTGAATTCTCCATAGACCTCCACTAAAAGTCGCTGTTCAGTGGTCGTGAACATTGCGGCTCTGTCTTTACCGTCATTTTTCGCCATGATGAATCGATCAGATCCATGATCGACCTCTCGGGCTGCTTAAATAAACTGTGTATAAATGTGCACGCGCAATTATCTGGATTGCTTGAGCCTGGCTCGGTTTAGCCCGATCACGGTAGCTTGACTTGAGCTTCGTGGAACCGCTTTAGCCCCGATTGATTTGTTAGGTTAATTCAAACCAGGCTTGCGAGGTTAATCGCCGCTTTTCTAAGCCTGCTTTGTGGAACAGCCCCCAGGACTCAGCTGGTCATCAGGGCCAGGCTCGCACACTTTCACTCGCCAGGCAGAGGTTCTTTTGGATAGGGATGGAACGTGACATCATCAATCAATGTGAGGAACTGCTTTCGCTGTGTGGTTGGGAAGACCCCGGAGCCTAACGACCGTGCTCCTCTGGAAAGCATTTGCACCTCCGAACCGATGGAACTAGTTTGTATCGACTTTTGGACTGCTGAGCAGACTGACAAGAAGTGTGTGAATGTTTTGGTTGTCACAGATCACTCTTCCAAACTGTCGCACGCATTCCCATGCAAAAATCAGTCAGCAAAGCAGGTTGCCCGTCGTCTCTGGAATGACCTTTTCTGCATATATGGTTTCCCTAAACGCATCCATTCTGATCAGGGGGCCAATTTTGAGAGTCAACTCATTAAAGAGCTCCTGGTGATGGCTGGCGTCCAGAAGTCGCATACCACCCCGTACCATCCTATGGGGAATGGAGTTGTCGAGCGATACAACAGGACTCTTGGGAACATGAGAAGGGCCCTACCTCACCTTTCCAAAGCCAGGTGGCCACAAATGCTTCAAATGCTGACATTCTGTTACAACTGCACTGAGCACGAGACAACAGGTTTTGCACCTTTCTTTCTTATGTTTTGGAGGACTCCGCGTCTGCCTGTTGATGTTATGTTCCAGCATACCCTTCCCAACGGTGCTGTTGTTGACCACTGTGAGTTTGTCTCTCGCTTGAAACATGACCTGTCTGAAGCTGCACGCATTGCCCGACAGAACAGTCGGACAGAACAGGCTCGCCAGGCGAAGAACTACAACCGCAAGGCAAAAGGGTCACCCCTCACTGTTGGTGACAGAGTCTTGGTTGCAAATCGTGGTGAGAGAGGGAAGAGGAAAATTGCAGACAAATGGAATCCACGGTTTATGAAGAGGCGTCTGTGAAGCCTGGGATTAATGTGTACTGCATCAGAGATCCTGTAACATCAAAGGAAAAAGTTGTTCACAGAAACCGCCTACTCCCTGTGAGTTTTCTCGCTGCGGGAGGTGACGATGCCTTGGAGTCAAGCTGCTCTTCGGTTGCTGGAAGTGGACCATGTGACCCAGTGGTAGGGCTGTCGCGGTAACCGCATCACCGCACCACCGCGGTTGTGTCAAGGCACCCGCGGATGGAAAACAAACCACCGCAACAACCGCGGTTGTTAAAAAAAATAAAAAGTCCTGTATTTTGGAAGTTTTTTATTATTTGTTTTCCATTTCATTATTAAATTAATCATATTCATGTGTATTTGGTGTAAAGTATTGTAACAACCGGGTTGAAATATGTGATGCTTACTGTTAGTTATGGCCAGTTATGGGAGATGTTATTAGCGGGTTCGTACCTCCTAACTGTTGGTTGCCCATCACCAGTCTTAGTGTGCTTAGTCTTCCTGTGATTGGTTGAGAGGCGGGGAGGCGGGTCAAGAGAGTTAGGTTGAGACACTTGTGTTGTGGTGGTACGCTCTGGCGCTGGGTTTAAGAGTTTGGAGAGTTAAGTTATCGAGGTGAGCTGTTGTACGGCGTGGTTACGGCCAACGGTAACTAATAATCAGCTTAATAAATGCACTGGATTGCAAACTAACTGTTTCGTTTATAAATTATCAATAATAATAATACTGTGGCGGACTCGCCACAGTACCGGGGTCCGTGACAGACAGAGACATAGACAGGAGGAGAGTTAACTGGCCAGCAGGCTGTTTTATTTGCACACCAGCGATATAAACCCGGCCCAGCGCCGTGTAAAGCGCCGTCTTCCCCGGCGCTGACGGCCGTGTAGAGCGCCGTCTTCCCCGGTGCGCGCACCTCCCCCCTCCCGGCAGGTCAGCCGCGGAGCACTAAGGCTGCCCCAGTCCGCCAGGCTTCCAGGGGCGTCTAAACGTTTATGATTCAAACTTCGTGTACACGTTCACATCCCTACTTTTATCAGATTTCACAATGTTGAGGGACAAATGGATAGATTATCAAACATGTTTGAAATTGTTTGGGACTCCTACGACGTTAGACATTTTTTTCTTGTTCTTAGGAGCCGCTAGTGTCTTACACTGAACTACACTGAACCGATCACGGGTAAACTCGCATGTATTAAAAAAATAAATAAAAGTGCGGTACCACCGGTGATAAGCCAGATACACACCCGCGGTGGGAAAATTTCAAAACCGCGACAGCCCTACCCAGTGGTTCATGTTGATGTACAGGACAGTGAGACAAAGACAATTAACTGGCTCCTGCAAATGGATGATGCAAGTGATGTGGACGCTACAGCCAGCCAACCCGATGGTTCTCTTGTTGTGGCTGTGGGCACCGCACCCTCGGAAACCAAAGTGACTGTAGTCCCACATGCTGTGTGTGAGGTCTTGAATACCTCCGATTCTTCAGTACATGCTGCACAGTTGCCTTCCCCTGGGCCCTCAGCTGAATGTGTGGTGTCCCAGGATGCAAAGAAAGAGCTCAACATGTCCCCTCCCCTACACATGCAACTGACACACAGGTAGGTGCACTCACACAGGACCGTGTAGTTTGTGCACAACCGCCTCCACTTTGCACTAGAGCAGGTAGATCTGTAAATCCCCCAGTTCGACTCATTTGTGAAATGAACGAACAGGTTGTAGATGACTCAGTGTCAACAGTTGATTCTTTGTTTTCTTTTGTGAGGAACATGTTTTCTGGATAGATTGCTGAATGTTTTGCATTTTTGCACTAGTACGTACCTGGGGTATGTTATAGTTATCTCTATTATAGACCAATGTTTACAATATGAGAGGTGTACACGGCATCTCTTGTGTCTATGTTGTAAGGGGACTGGCCAATCCCTTGCTGAGTTTATTCCAAGTGGAAAGTTTCTAACTGACTTAAACAGGGTTATGCTCTTATTACTACACGACTGGAGTTTTGTAATTTGTATCTTTTGCATTTCTTTTCTTTTTCTCAGTTGTTGTGCCCCGATTTAGCAGGATTTAAGGGGGGTGTATGTAACATAGTTAAAAATGGTTCAGGTTAAATCCCGCTAAATGGGATAACTATGCCATCTGCTGTTATAAAATTGTACCTACATTTAATAATAATGGCAAAGGATTATGGGTAATCCTCATAGTAACTGATAGTGATGGGAAGACCGACTCTTTTAACTAACTCGATTCTTTCGAGCCGTCCGATAGAAGTGCATCGATTCTGAATCGATTCATTATGATTCACCAACAAAAACATAACATCCCATGTGAGGTTTGAACCTACAATCCTCAGCATGAGAGTCTGCTGCTCTACTAACTGAGCTATACTAGTAATAGAATTACATGAGCGCCACCCCTTTCAAACCAGATGTGTAACCAACTGTAAAACACCAACTAAACTACAGGTTAATGATAATAATAGTATTTACACAGAGTATTGATTTCATTTTATTTCGTGTGCTCTTGACTTTCTTTTTCTAATAGAGACAGTTTTGTTGACCAATGTTAAATGGCTTATAGTTTACCCAATTACCAGTTAATTTATTAAACAACATCTTAAACAACAAAAACTGTTGTCAATGTGTGCAGAATAGATCGCTACATTATTACATTGGCCTCTTTCACGATCTAATATGGCTCCTTGATCCGGCAGGTACGCAGAAGTAGTCTCTCTCGTTCATCAGACGTGAACCGCTCGGACATCTCGGACATCTGCTCTCTCGGTTCGCGAGATGTCCGATTGAGTCCGATATTCATCTGCTCTCTCGACTCGTTCGCGAGCCGCTCAGTCTCTCTCGTTCATCTGCTCTCTCGACTCGTTCGTGAGCCGCTCAGTCTCTCTCGTTCATCTGCTCTCTCGACTCGTTCCCGAGCCGCTCAGTCTCTCTCGTTCATCTGTTCTCGCGACTCGTTTGCGAGCCGCTCAGTCTCTCTCATTCATCTGCTCTCTCGTTCGCGAGCCGCTCAGTCTCTCTCGTTCATCTGCTCTCTCGACTCATTCGCGAGCCGCTCAGTCTCTCTCATTCATCTGTTCTCGCGACTCGTTCGCGAGCCGCTCAGTCTCTCTCGATTCATTCGCGAGCCGCTCAGTCGGATCAGCGGTTCTCGTCCGATGAACGAGAGAGACTACTTCCGCTTACCCCGCCGGATCAAGGAGCCATATTGGATTATGAAAATAATAATGTAGTGATCTATTACATTCTATATACATTGACAACAGTTTTTGTAATGTTTAAGATGTTGTTTGATAAATTAACTGGTGATTTTTTAAATAAATTATTTTTTTTCTGGCGCTGCTATAACTGCTGCTGAATCAATTCAGTCGCGTGTGCGAGTCGAATCAGCTCACTCACTTAACTGATTCGGTTCTTTTGAACGATTCGGCCATCACTAATAACTGAGGATTTGCCGTAAGGTAACGTGTCTATAAATGTCTGTGGACAAAATAATTGTATCTAACTTAAAAAGCACATAAAAGTTGAGCTAGCTTTATTTGGGTTGATATTAATTGTTTTAGAGTAAATTCGCCATGTTTTTGTTAAGCTAACCATTCGTTTTAGTGTGTTTTGTTACCACTGGAGGAGAGATCTCTCCAATAGCTAGCTAACATTAACGTATCGCCGTCTTTCCAGACAAGACGAGTATACTTTTGTCCACAAAGAAGATGACCTGATGTCCTTTGTTTGTCATAAATGCAGGTATGTTTGGTAATGTTTTAAATATGCAGATGAGGTATCGTTTAATTGCCTTCTGTGTCTTGTAATGTAACTATGTAACTAAGTTACATTACATAATTAGTTACATAATCGTTATAAAAAGAAAAATACTATAAAAAGGGTAACAGTCCAGTGTGAGAAATCTGAAATCTGTGGGAGAGTGGCAGTTTCTGTTGTGTTTTATTTATTTTAATTACATGAAAAATGTAAACAATCTGTAATCCTCATAGTAACTGAGGATTTGCCGTAAAACAAGACGGAGTATGATTTTGTCCACAAAGAGAGACCTATTTTGGTGATCATAACCCGTCTCCTGTTTCGATCAAGGATTGAATGGCAGCGATTTTAAACCCCCCCCCAGCGCCGTGAAAAAGCCCCGGGTTTTCCCCGGCGTTTTGACGGCCGGTAGAGCGCCGTTTTCCCCCGGTGCGCGCACCCCCCCCCTCCCGGCAGGCCCGGGCCGGGAGAAACAAAGGTGCCCCAGTGCCGGGCCCTTCCCGGGGGCGTCTAAACTTTTAAATGATTCAAACTTCGGTACACTTTCACATCCCTACTTTTACAGATTTTCAAAATTTTGGGGGAAAAAATGGATAGATTATCAAAAACTTTTTGAAATTGTTTGGGACTCCTTTAACGACGTTAAAAACATTTTTTTTCTTGTTCTTAGGACCCGTAGTGTCTTACACTGAACTACATAAAACCCGATCAGGGGAAAAACTGCATGTATTAAAAAAATAAATAAAAGGGGCCGGGTACCCCCGGTGATAAGCCAGTTTACAAAACCGGGGTGGGAAAATTTCAAAACGCGCCCAGCCCTCCCCCAGTGGTTCATTTTTGATTCGGGAAAAAGGGGAAAAAAAGACAATTAACGGGCCCCTGCAAATGGATGTTTGGCAAGTGTTTGTGGACCTACAGCCACCAACCCGAGGGTTTTTTTTGTTGTGGCTGTGGGCACCCCCACCCCCCGGAAAAACCAAAGTGCCCTGAAGCCCCCACAGCTGTGTGTGGGGTTTTCTTGAAATCCTCCGATTCTTCATACATGCTCCCAACAGTTCCCTTCCCCCGGGGCCCCTCAGCTGAATTTGGGGTGTCCCAGGATGCAAAGAAAGAGCTCAACATGCCCCACCCCCCTACCATGAAACGGGGAAAACACAGGTAGGTGCACTCACACAGGACCGTGTATTTTGGACAAAAACCGGGCCTCCATTTTGGGCACTAGGGGAAAGGTAGATTGAAAATTTCCCCCATTCCCGACTCTTTTGTGAAATAAACCCGAACAGGTTTTTAGATGACTCAGTGTAAACAGTTGATTCTTTGTTTTCTTTTGTGAGGAACAAGTTTTCGGATAGTTTGCAAAATTTTTTTGCATTTTTGCACTTGTACGTACCGGGGGGAAATTTTTATAGTTATCTTATTATAGCCCCCAATTTTTTAAACAATATGAGAGGGGGACAGGGCATCTTTGTGTCTAGTTGAAAGGGGGACTGGCCAATCCCTTGCTGAGTTTTTTCCCAAGGGGAAAAGGTTTTCTAACTGATTTTAAAACAGGGTTATGCTCTTATTACTACACGACTGGAGTTTTGAATTTGTATTTTTTTTGCATTTTTTTCCCTTTTTCTCAGTTGTTGTCCCCCGGGATTTAGCGGGTTTTTAAAGGGGGGGTGTATGTAAACATAGTTAAAAAGGGTTCAGGTTAAAATCCCGCTAAATGGGAAAACTACCCCCCATCTGCTGTTATAAAAATGTCCCAAATTTTTAATAATAATGGCAAAGGATTAGGGGGAAATCCTCAATAACTGATAGTGAGGGGAAGGGCCCGACTTTTTTTAACTAATTTGATTCTTTCGAGCCTTTCCGATAGAAGTGAAATCGATCGGGAATCGATTCTTTTAATGATTTCCCCAAACAAAAACAAAAAACACCCCCATGTGAGGTTTAAACCCTTCAACCCTCAGCATGAGGGGCCCTGTGCTCACAAACTAGCTATACAGTAATACAATTACATAAAGGGGCCCCCCCTTTAAAAACCAGATGGAAACCCAAAACTTAAAACACCAACAAAACCAAAAGGGTTTAAATGATAAAAATAGTTTTTTACACAGAGTATATTGATTTTTTTTTATTTCGTGGGGCTCTTAAAACTTTCTTTTTCTAATAAGACAGTTTTTTTGGGCCCCAAATGTTAAAGGGCTTTTTGTTTTACCCAATTACCATTAATTTATTAAACAAAAATTTTAAAAACAACAAAAACTGTTGTAAAATGTTTTGCGGGAATAGTCGCTACTTTATTACTTTGGGCCTCTTTCCCCAAATCAAATTTGGGCTCCTTGATCCGGCAGGTACGCAAAAGTTTCTCTCCGTTCATTCAGCCCGTGAACCCCTTGGACATCTGGGAATTTCTGCCTCCCCGGTTGCGAATGTTCCGATTGATTCCGATATTCCATCTGCTCTCCCGACTCGTTCGCAAACCCGCCCCTCAGTCTCTTTTCGTTCTTTCCTGCTCTCTCGACTCGTTCGTGACCCGCCCCATTCTCTCCTCGTTCATCTGCTCTCTCGACTCGTTCCCAAAGCCGGCTCAGTCTCTCTCGTTCTTTCTGTTCCGGGACTCGTTTGCGAGCCCTCAGTCTCTCTCATTCTTTCTGCTCTCTCGTTCGGGGAGCCGCTCATTTCTCTCTTCGTTCATTTTGCTCTCTCCGACTCTTTGGGCGAGCCGTCAGTCTATCTCATTCATCTTTTTCCCCGCGACTCGTTCGCAGCCGCTCGGGTCTCTCTCGATTCTTTTCCCGCGGGGCCGCTCAGTCGGATCAGGGGTTTCTCGCCCGGGATAAAACGAAGAGATTTCTTCCGCTTACCCCCCCCGGATAAAGGAGCCATATTGGATTATAAAAAATAATAAAGTATTTGATCTATTACTTTCTTTTTATACTTTAAAAACAGTTTTTTTTAAGGTTTAAGATGTTTTTTGGAAAAATTTAAACCCTGGTGTTTTTTTAAAAAAAAATTTATTTTTTTTCTGGCGCTGCTAAAACTGCTCTAAAATCAATTCATTCGCGGGGTTGGCGAGTCGAATCACTCCCCCAAAACTTAATGATTCGGTTCTTTTGAACGTTTTGGGCCCATCATTTTAATAACTGAGGATTTCCCCGGAAGGTAACTTTTTCTATAAATTCTGGGACAAAATAATTGTTTTCAAATTTAAAAAAAAGAAAACAAAAAAAGTTGAGCTAGCTTTTTTTGGGGTTTGATTTTAAATTTTTTTTAGATTTAAATTCCCCAGGGTTTTTGGGTTAAGCAAACCCCATTTTTTTTTTAAAAGGGGTGTTTTTTTCCCAAATGGGGGGAGAGATCTCTCCAATAGCTAGCTAACATTAACTTTTCGCCGTCTTTCCAGACGAGATTAATTTTTTTGGCCCCAACAAAGAAATGACCTGAGTCCTTTTTTTGTCATAAATGCAGGTATTTTTGGGGAAATTTTTTTTTAAATATGCGATGAAAGGAAATTCCTTTTAATTGCCTTCTGTTTCTTGAAAATGTAACTATGTAACAAAGGGTTTAATTACATAATTATTACATAACCCGTTAAAAAAGAAAAATACATAAAAAGGGTAACAGCCCCAGTGTGAGAAATCGGGAAACCCTTGTGGGAGGTGGCAGTTTCTGTTTTTTTTATTTTTTTTAAATTACATGAAAAATGTAAAAATTTCCGGGAAAACCCTCATAGTAACTGAGGATTTGCCGTAAAAAAAGGGAGTAGATTTTGTCCACAAAGAAGATGACCTCCCTGTCCTGTTTGCCCAGAATCAGAATAAAACCCTGCTTTTTAAAAACAAATCTGGCCCAAGCCCCGGGAAATTTTTTTCAAGCAGAACATTCCACAGAGGTTCATTTAAGTAAGGGGACCTTTGGTTTCCCGGGGGAATTTCCCACTTTTCCCCTCGAGAAAAAGGGGGATTTAAAACCGATGCATCAGTCCCTAAAAGGGGGGGGTGATGAGCTGTTGGATTTACAAAACTTGGTTCAAAGCCCCGCCGATACCCTTTGGGTTTTGCTGTAGCGAGCTTGGGGTAAGTGCGGGAGTCACTGGTGAAGTACAGCTTGAGTAAACGGGGTTGAAGTACAGCTTTTTGTAGGTTACTCTCGTCCCCCTATTCTTTCATGGCTGAATGAAGGAATTCATTTAAAGGGGGTTCACGCGAGAGGGAAGCGTGTTGAAATTTAAATTGGGCCCGGTGTTCTTTTTGCTATTTGAATTTAACGAATTTTGGCCCATTCATTCGGGGGAAAAATGATGTTACCCCTGATGCGCGCACCCCAAAAAGACACAGACCCCTTCACATTGGGGTTTGCTTTGCAAAACTGGCGCTTCTAGACGTTCCTCGTTCTTGTAGCCTAAAAAAACAATCGAAATCAACGTTTTTTGAAATTTTTGCCACGATTACTAATTAAAATGACTATTAAAATTTTTAAAAAAACCCTTTAAATCCCCCCACCCCTAGCCTGACTGAAGATCGCAGGTCAGTCACATTGCCGCCCTTTCCCCTCGCCCCCCACGTTGCAGTTTACTGTTAACATAAACACTGAAAATTGGAAAAGTGTAATAAAAACTAAAATGTAAAGGATCCCCATATTGAGAAGCTTTAAGGGTTTTTAAATTGGGTGCCATCAGAAGTTGAAGTCCACTATTAATCCTATTGCACCTTTTTTTTCATCTTTTTGGGAATAAAGTTTTCAATCCCCCTGTGCAACGGGGGAGATTTTTAAATTTGCCCCTTGACAAGCTTTGGACAACTGGAAAAACAGTAAAAATTTAAATTTTTAAATTGATTGAGTTGCGCTTTTTTTATTTTCCCGAGCCCCCGGGATGTGTCTCAAATAAATTTTTGAAACAAAATTTTTTATTTCCAAACTAGAGTGAAAAAAACAATGTGTGGGGGGGGAAATGGGAAGGACCGAAAAAACGCCCCCCTGGGGAATCTACCCTCGGGAAAGACTACTTAGGGAGTTTAAATTTTGGGGTTAAAAAGTAAATGAAAAGGCACCGGGTTTTTTTTTCCCCGTTACTGATGAGACAGAGCCGTGTTTCAAAATTTAAAACCAAAGTTTTTTTAATTGAAAGCAAAATAAGTGGGCAAAAGGAAACCCAAAAACCTTTTTTTAAAATACTATTTTTAAAATTACAGTCACTAAATGCAGGCCTGAATAAAAATTTAAAAATTGTAAGAACACCCCCAAAAAAAACCCAAAAAACTACCAGCCCAAACAAAAAGAAAGGGAAAAAAACAACAAAGGGAAACCCTGAACTGAGGCCATTGGGAAGAGAGGCAGACTACACTGAGGAGGTCCCCAGGGGTGCTCCCAATTTAAAACCCCCTCATGTGCAAAAACAAAATCCTCACCCCAATTAAATGGGTGCAGTCTACAATGTTTTCCCCAATGTTTTTTAACTAAAATACATATCGTGGGGAAACCTCACTATAGGTGCCAAAGCCCCTCAAAAATTTTGGGCGCCCCCTTCCTCTGAAAGAAAAAAAACTAATAAAAAACAAAAAAACCCACCCCACTTGGCTGGAAAAATGGTTGAAAAAACACAACTAAAAAAAAATTTCGGGCAGAAATGGGAAAACAAATCAAAAGGGAAAAAAACAGAAAGGGGAAAACAGGTGGCCACCTCTGGTAGGGAAAAAACCCCTGAGGGTCACTCGGGGAAGGTGGGCGGGGACAACAATGGGTTTCCAACTGCAGCACAAAAACACCACCACAACCGGACCCAGGAGCCCTGAGCCAAGGCCAAAAGGGGGCCTTATATATCTGGGCCTGTTTGGGGGGAAATTTGGTTAGGGGAGGAGCCCATCCCTTGAGGCTGCGTTCACTAACACCCCCCGGGGCACTGTATTCCCCTTCCCTAAGGGACCCTTTTCCCCCCCACAATCGCAATGAAAAAATTTTAAACTTTTCAACAATTGACAAGTTGGGGAAATAAAAATTAGGGCAATTGAGTTTAAATTTTAATTACAGTTTGATTAAACCAATTGAAAATTGACAGATTTTAAAGCTCCTAAGGGCCTTCACACTTTTTTTTTTTGAAGGTTTTGAATGCAGCATCACCCCTTTTTCCCATTTGGGCAGGTGGAAAAAAACGATAGCGGTGTCCTAGCAGTGGAAAAAAGGGGCCCCTTTAAAGGAGGGGGGCAAAACAAACCCCTTAAAATGGGCCCCAAACCCATTTTTTCTTCTCCGGCTGCCAAGTTAAAAAAATTTTGGGTCATTAAAGGCTTTTTTTATTTTTTAAATTTTAAATGCTGGGGTTTCAAAAACCCCTTTTAAAAACCAAAAACAAAACCCTTTTCCAAAAACCCTTTTTGTTCCTTGCCCCCGGACCAATTTTCTTTTTTTTTCACCCTTTGGGAAAAGTGTCCTAGTTGAAAAACATTTTTTGGGTCCTTGATTGAATTTTTAATGCCCCTTTTTCCCCAAACCCCCTCGTTTTCGGTATAGGGGCTGCTCAAAAGGACTTGGGGCCCCTTTTTAAAAACCCCTTTTTCCCCCCCAACTCACGGGTTTTTGGGTCTGGACGCAAAAAGGAATAAGGGGGGTAACCAGGCCAAACCCCAATTTTGTTCCCTTGACAAGCTTTTTTTTCAAACCCCTTTAAAAGAACCAGAGATAAAATAAGGGGGTTTTTTTTCTTTTGCAGCCCCTTTAATTTTTTTAAAAAAATTCTTTTGGGGGCTAAAAGGTCATTTTTCCCCTTTTTTTCCGGGCCCCCACCCCCAACCCCCCCAACAATCCCTTGGTTTCGGGGGGGAAAACCCGGAGGGGGGCCAAAACCCCCAGGGGGAGGGGCAGGGAACCTTAGGGAAAATACATGAATTTTTACCCCTTTAAACCTTTGTTTATTTTTAAGTGGTTAATCTGGTAAGCGTCTTTTTTTCAGTCCCAAAAAACCCAAAACCCCTTTCTTTCCAAACCCCCCAATTTTAAAAAGCCCTGGGGAAGGGGCAGTAATTGGGGTTTTTATCGCTAAACCCCCTTTTTTTTTTTAAAGGGATTTGGGGTTTACTTCATCAGGTTTCCATCACAAATTTTAGTGGGTTTTTTATAAAGAAAAAATTTAAATTTTTTAAAAACAATTTTAGTAAAATCCTGAAAATTAAAATCCTTTGCGGTTTTAATCATGAGAACCCTTTTAAAAAATTATTTTTTTAAATTTAAATTTTTTAAAACCATTTTAAAAGGGCCCGGGGTTATTATCTTGGGTAAGAAAATAAAATTTTCCTTTACATGTTTATTTTTTTTTTACATTGGTTTGAAATATTGCCTTTAACCTTTCAGGATGGGTTTTTTTTAAAAAAAAAAAAAAAAAAATTTTTAAATTTTTTAAATTTTTGGGGAAAAAAGGGGGCTTTTTTTTGATCTTAGCTTGTTGCTCTATTCTTTACCTTTAGAAGGACCTAATAAAATTGCCCCAAAATCTTTTAGTAAAAAGGAAAACTGTTTGGGCCCCCTTTTTAACTTCATCCCTCCTCCCCATTTTTCCTTTCTGCTACAGCAAAAACAAAAAAGGGCACACATATTGCAGTAGAAAAACATTCTTTCTTTTCATTTTTTTATTTTATTCTTTTCCCACTTCCTAATAACAATCACACCGAGGGCCACCACCATCCCACCGGGACTTTTTCCACCTTTTGGGCAGGACTTAAACCCTCCCCCACAAACCCCCGGGGAAAGAGAAAACGAAATAAAGCTAGCGGCGAACTACCTTTTTTGGCCCCTTTACCCAAGGGGAATCATTTTTTTTTGGAATCAGGTTCGAAAATTCCTGGGTCTTCGGGGCAATTTTAATTTTCATTCTTTAAAAATGTCAATACGGGGTCTGGTTTTAGGGGCCTTGCCAACGGGTTTATACCCCATTTTGACCCCATATTAACAATATTAATGGTTTTAAAATAACAATTGAAACGTGAGGGTTCGATTTGTGGGGGTTGGAACCACACTTAATGAAAGGGGCCAGCGGGGATGGAGACGGTTTAACTTTTTTAAAAAGCAGCACTTTACTGTTTTTTTCATTTACATCAGTCTCACAAAAACATTCCTTGTCTCTAAATCACATGTGGCTGAAAAACCCAATCAGAACTAGAAGGGCTTAGACTGGGTAAATGGGGAGGAAAACCACAGGGAATTTCAGGAGATTAAATTTTTAAATGTTTTAAAGATTGGGGTGAAAGTACATATTTAAACCTGGGAAAATAAAACATTTGTAAATAAATTTTTATTTAAAATTTAAATCAAATATATGAATTAAACTTTAAATTCTAAACCCCTTTCAATATTGTAAAAGTACCCCAAAAATTATGTTTTAAAAGGTATTCATTTTATACCAATATGGACCAATTTTGGGCCTTGTCATTTTTGGCCTTTGTGAAATCCTGATTCATTCATTCTTTTTTGATTCCTGCATTTGTTAATGTTTAATTTATGTTATTAGAAAATGTTACCCATAATTTTTAGTAAGCTGCTAATTCTAATTTCATGTTACAAGGCCCTTTACAACATCAGTAGGGGGCTTTTACAATCTTTTCTGAGCTCCCCTTTGGGCTGTTTTCCAACTTTTTGTTAAGGAAAATAATAATGTAAGTGTGCTTTTAAAAAATGCTTAAAAGTATAACTGTGTAATAAAATTTATGCATACGAAAAAGTCACAGCCATTTGGAAAAATATGAGTGGGGGGGTTTTATGTTTCCCCCTTTTCCCAACATTATTTTGCTTTGGAAATTTATTACAAATGTTGCCCCTTTTTCTGAAAGACGTTTTTTGGAAATGCCCAAAGGGGGACAAGCAGTTTCCCGGGAGCCGCAGGACGGGGTTGGAGGGATTAGAGCAGGGTGTTCTAACTATGGGTAAAAAAGTACTCCTTTTCGGGCCCGGTGTCTGTGCCTTTTGGGGGCCCTTTATTAAAATGCCTTGGGAAAAATGAAAGAGATGTATTAGTCATTTTGGGGTTAGCATGACTCGCATATTAGAAAGGTTTTTAAACTTGACTGAAGTAAAACCTTTTTCTTTGCTCTCTACCTGGAACAACCCTCTTGGGTTTCAAAAAAATTTACCTGCTTCAAGCATTAAAGGCCTCTGAGACATTAAATTGGGGTTAAAAGCTTAATTTAGCTGTTTTTTAAACCCAAATAAGGGGCAAAATGCAATTGACTTTAAAAATTTCCACCGGGGCACGTGTGAAGACATTAGGGTAAAGGGCAATGCAATAGGGCCCACCCTAGAATGCATTTTGATGTCATTTCACTCAAAAAAAACAACAAAAAAACGTTGGGCCCCTTTCCCTTTACACAAACGCTTTTCTTTGCTTTAGGGTTTCTTGGGGCAAAGAAAGCAATAAAAACCCGGGCATAAATTACATTTTCAAAGGAGCAGTCCCACATTTATGGAAACGTAAAGTAAACTTTTTCAAGCTCCTATAGGCTTTTATAATTTTTCCTTTAAAAGGGAAATTCTAGCTTTTAATTTGTGCTGAGTAGTGAATTTATAGTGACCTCAGGGAGGCTTTACTTGTTTAGCCAAAATGCCTTTTCTTTTCTGCAGTGCAGATCATCTATTTATTCCAAACAAACGCTAATCCCCGAAAAAGGGCATAAGAATCTTTCCCCTTTTTTAAAAGATTCTGTGTCCCCCCCCCTTTGGGCCCCGTTTCTCCAATCAATGCTAAAGGGATATTTCTTTTGGTTTTTATGAGGTGCGCATGTTTACATGAAATGCTTTAACCGCTCTTCTTGTGAAGAGAGGGGCAAGTCAATTAGTCATTAGAGCGACACAACCTGTGGCCCCCAGTAGGGAAAACACTTTTTTAAGGGGCTGCTTTCGCTCAGGCGGGGCCCTTTTTTTTGGGGATCAAAGCAATGGGGGCTGCTTGGGCCCTTTTTTCGCTGGACCCCATTGTTTTGGGATTGCAAGAGGTCGTATATCTCTGAGACCTGTTTTTTTAAAACCCGTATTTTTCAACCCGTAAGGGCTACTGGGGGGGGGCGGCAAATTTAAGATAAACCCCTAAAACTTTTTTAGCCAAACCCGTCTGGCCAAAGGGTCGTGTTGCTGTTGTTCCTCTTTATTTTTTCCAGAGTAGTCTTACTTACTTGGGATTTGTAACTCGAGAAAATGGGGGGGCGGGTTTTACACATAGTGACCCATCCTGGGTGAGAAGTTTGTCCCTTTAATTTTAGTGGTAAGGGAAAACAGTCTTGGTGATTTAGCTTTTGCTGTCAAAAGCTGCGTATTCTCTGCTAACTGCAAGTGCCCCATCCGCAGGCTCTTTTCTACCAGTTGAAGGCCTCCAATTCCCCAAACATTAGGGTCATTTTAAGAGAACTTGGGGGTAAGGCTGAAAGTGAGGTATGGGGGCTAACCTTTCTAGCTACTTGCAGGGTAAAAATTAATTCCTCTTGTACTCAGAGGGGGGTTTCCCGGGGATGTCCCCTCTTGAGGATGTCGTCAAACTTTTCCCCGTCATTGGGATCCCCAAGGTTGAAAGAGGGTTCCCCCCTCCCAAAACCAAAGTGCATCAGGTAAACAAGGGGGTTTTCAAAAAATGGTCTTAAAAGGGAATTTCGGGGGTTTTCCCCTTTTTTTGGGTTTATAGGCTGAAAAGTGGCACCAGAAATTTAATTTGAGTTTTTTTTGACTTTGCAGGGTCAAAATGTAAAATTAAAAACAAAGGGATAATTTTTTTTCTTTAAAATGTAAAAACTCAATATGGGTAAACTTTTAGCATTCAGTTTTCATTACACTTTCCCAATATCAGTGTTTTTTGGGTTTAAAAAGTACAACTGGGCCGCAGCGGCCCAAAGGGGCGGGGGAGCGACGGCCCCCCGGCCCAAAAAGGGCTGCCACAGGGGTGAACCCATCCAGCGCGGTTTCAAGAGGGACCGACTGGCTGAGGTGATGCGAGCTCTGGAGGGAGGTGATGCGACTGGCTAGGGGGCTCCGAGGGCCGGTGCGAGCACCGGGGCTGGCGTAGAGCTTTACGCGACTGGTGAGAAGAAGGGGTCTTTGGGGTGTAACGTGGAAGAGTTTCTTTGGGGTGATGTGAGCGGGGGGGGGGGGCGGGAACCAAAGACTGAAACCGCTTCTTCAGTCAGTGCGAAATGGAACTGGGCCTGAAAAATACCCCCAAATTCTGTCTTTAAAAAAGGGAAGGGGGCCAATTCGCATCCCCGCAAAAATTTTTCAGTTTTTATTAAGCACATTATGGGCGACCGCCATTCCCCCCTGTCAGAAAAACCCAAAAACCCCCCCTGCCCGGGAAAACAGGGAAAGGGGGTTCAGGGAAAAAACAAGAGTTCATGTGAAAATGAAATCTAAAATGTGGGCCAAGAATGTTTTCGCATGGGGCCTGCTCTGCCTTTTGCTTAATTAAAGTTTTAATTAAAGTACAAATTTTTGTCCTGAGCATTGAACTGGGTTTTGTGAGTTTACAAAATCAAGCCTTTAAACATCCTTTCTGCTGTCAACTCTAGCATGACTGAAATTTTTTTTGCTAAAATATGAAACCACTTGTACACATGCCCCTTTTCTGTTCCTCGGGTTTTGGGGTGGGTGCATTGCCAATAGCTTTTTCTTTAAAACATTTTAGAACCGTTTCCCGGGTTTTTTATTTCCTTACATCAAGTAATTTGTTTATGGATTACAAAAAGGGAAGGGGTGACGGTTTAAAATTCACCTGCCTATGACATGTAAACGGCCAGCTTGCAAGACAACGGTTTTTTTAAAAGTTTCTGTGTGGCAAGCAACGGCCCTAACAGAAGGGCATGACTATCAAAAAGTTCCCCCAAAAAGCACAAAACCTTTTTGTCCGGCGGGTTTCTGCTGTGCAAAAGAGCAGGAATTTAAATTTTTAAACCCGCTTTGGAGATTTTTGTCAAAAAGTTTGTGATGGTTTTTGTTTTTACATAAATTTCAAAAATTTAAAAGGGGGAAAGAAATTGTATTCCCCCTTTAAAAGATTTCAAACTCACTTTGAGTTTAAAAATTTCCCTTTAACCCGACAAATGGAAAACTAACCCTAATAGGGAAAAAATCTAAAGACAAAAAAAAGAAGTCCTGGTTTTTGGGGCCCTGCTAATTTTTGGAAAAATAAGGATTTAGGTTTACTCAGGCTGAGACTCCCCCGTCCGAATACATTTAAAAAATGTTTTTGCCTTTTGTCACTGGTTTACCACCCTAAAACTGGGACTCATAGGGAAAGGGGGGGGGTGGAAGGGGGGGTGTTCAAAATTACCATAGTGCTCCCTTAGTGGGGAAAATAAATTGCTAATTGAACCTTTTAAATATAACAAGACAAAACCAAAAAAAGTCAGAAATGTACATTTTTTTGTAAAGAAAAATTTTTCAAAAATTACAGAAAATGGGCTTGTTTTTCGTTTAAGGTAGGAAGAGGTGTTGGTAGGAAGAGTCACATTTTCTGCTTTCCCGTGTTTCCTGCCAAGGGAAAGCAGCCATTGGGATCCATACTTTTTCTTTTTTTGCTGTTTTGGGGAGAGGGGAAAATGGGAAAAAAGTGAAAACTTAAAACAAATATAATGTTAAACCAAAATCCGTCTGTACCTGAAGCTGCTTCCCCCAGTTTTTTTTTTTCTCCCCCCTCTAGCAGCAGGATCTTTTCGTTCAGTTTTCCCCCTCCCGCTTCTTCCCCTCTGCCTCCGTCTTATCCCTCTTCAATTTGGGTTTGCTTCTTTCCCCCCTTTGGGGTGAAGGGGGCCCTTTATTTTTGTTTTCTCCACGCTGTACCCCTTTTTGCCAGTTTTTTCCTTGGGGTTTTAGGGCCCCTCGACCAAGAGCCTGCTCGGGTCTTCATCCCCCTGGGTGTGGGAGGGCCTCAGCGTTTTCCAAAGGCAGTCAGGGCCCCCTTTTTTCCCCACGAGGCGGTTGCCTGTTTTTGTTTTCAGAAATTTATGTTTGGTGTGATCTGAGCTGCTTCCCCCACCTCCTCCTGGGCCGGGGCAAAGGGCCCTTTTTAAAGCCGATGTCATGGTCCCCCTCTGTTGCTCTGCCCGTCCCCGGATAATGGACTGCTTTTTCCCCTGAGAGGCAACCCGCCTAACTGGCCCTTGAACGAAGGAGGGGTTGGGGTTTTCTGCCACTCCTGCTGGGTTGGGCATCAATCAGCCTGCCCGGTCTTTGACTTGTTTCCGCTTGTTTTTTGGGATCCTGCTGATGGAGGCCTGCTGACGGAATCTCTCAAAGGGGCCCTGTGGGGGTTCAAAACCCTTTTTTTAACTGTTGAGCTTCTCAGTCAAAATCCTTCTCCCCTTCCAGCCTTTTCTTTCAGCTTGGGGCTCAAACAAAGGGGCCCCCTTTTTTGAAGGGTTCTCTTTCCCTTTTAATCCAGCTAAGGCTGTTGAAGGCCATCCCGGCCCTCTTTTTTTAGTCCTGTTTTTAAGGGGTTTTTTTTCTTGGCCTAAAACCCCAAACAGGCCCCTTTTTGGGATCTTTTCCCCCCCAGCCTTGGCTATTGCTGCAGCACGCTATTTCCAAATTGGGGTGCCTTAAGCTTGTTGTCCTTTTAGGGGTTGCTCTTCCTTTTTCATTTTCAAAATTTTACTTGAGAAAATGGTTTTTTTTCCACCACCCGTTTGCCCTTCATTGGACCCTTGGGCTTTTCCTCCTGGGAAAATCTTTTTGTCCCCGGGGCAAACTCCTTCTTGAGCCCTTCAAATTTTCCAAAAGGGAACCGACCCTTTAAAATGCTCAAGGGTTTTAAAATTAAACAGGGTGAACTCCTTCCAAAAATCTACCCCTCCTTCTCAAACTCCTTTTTTCTCCCTTTTAAAAATTTCTTTTTCCCCTTTTTTCTGTTTTGTCTTTCTCTGTTGGGTTTGTACCTAACAAAAGTGGGGAGGTTTCCAAAATACCACAAGGGCAAACCTTTCCCGAGGGCTTTTGGAGTCCCCGCCTCTACGGGGGCAGAGCTGTTTTTTGGGGGCACGAGGGGGGCCCACCCCAAATTGGGGCAGGTGGGTTTTAAAATTATGGCTGAAATTGGGGTATACTATAAACAACACGCTGCTTGGGTATTTAGCTTAACTCAAATGGGAAAAAAAAGGGTGGCTTTAAAACCTATTTCTTTTAAATATTGGTGCAAAAAGTTTTTATTTGGATTACAAAAAAAAACATGGCATCCCGGGCCCCAAAAAAAGGGAAAGACATTACAGTTAGTTTTTTAGAAACACCAAATATGTTACATTTTTCCCCTTTTGCGTTTTTCTTTGGCTAAGAAAAACCCCTTGGGGGGGTTTTTTCGGGGGGAAGCCATGAAATTTGGGTGCAAAAATGTTTTTCTCCCTGTGCTTATGTAACAAGTTTAAAAA
The DNA here is from genome assembly GCA_034670405.1 of Hoplostethus atlanticus. Lineage (NCBI taxonomy): Eukaryota > Metazoa > Chordata > Actinopteri > Trachichthyiformes > Trachichthyidae > Hoplostethus > Hoplostethus atlanticus. The sequence goes on along the minus strand of JAXDDX010000317.1, from coordinate 31,294 downwards.
AGGGGTTTTAGGGGTTTAAAACCCCTAAATGGGGGTAACTATTCCCTCTGCTGTTTTAAAAAATTGGGTTTTTACATTTAATAATAATGGCAAAGGGGTTTTGGTAATCCCCATAGTAATTGAGGATTTTGGGCCGGGAAGGTAACGTGTCTTTAAATGGTTTTTGTGGACAAAATTTAATTTTTATCTAACTTAAAAAGCACATAAAAGTTTAGGGTAGCTTTAAATTTTTGGTTTATTTAATTGTTTTAGAGGGAAATTTTGCCATGTTTTTGTTAAAAACTAAACCCTTCGTTTTTGTGTTTTTTGTTACCACTGGAGGAGGAAAATCTTTTCCAAAAAGCTACTAACATTAAAAGTATCGCCCTTTTTTCCAAGGGCAAGAGAGTATAACTTTTGTCCACAAAGAAATGACCTACGTCCTTTTTTTTTTCATAAAAGCAGGTATGTTTGGGGAAAGTTTTAAAAAATGCAAAATGAGGACCCCTTTTAATATTTTTAAAAAACCCCTTTTGTTCTTTTTTAAAAGTAATGTAACTAAGTTGCATTGGGATAATTTGTTACATAAAACGTTATAAAAAGAAAAATACTATTAAAAAGGGGAACAGTCCATGTGAGAAATCTGAAATCTGTTTGGGGGAGGGGGCGTTTCTGTTGTGTTTTATTTTTTTTAATTTCATAAAAAAAGTAAACAATCTGTAACCCCATATAACTGGGGGATTTTGGGCCCTTTTTAAAAAAGACGGAGTATATTTTGTCCACAAAGAAGATGACCCAAATGGGCCTTTGTTTGTCTTGAATGGGAGAATAAACCTGCTGTTACAAAAAATCGAAACCCCTCCGGGAATTATTTTAAGCAAAGACATTCCAGGGGTTTTCACTTAGTAATGGATCCTGGTCCCCCGGGGGGAAATTTACTTTTCCTCTGAGTAACCCGGGGCATTTCAAAACCCATGCATAGTGCCTTATGACGGGGATGAAATGTTGGACTGACAAAATTGAGTTTTCAAAGACCACCCATATCCCCTTTTTTTTGCTGTGTGACTTTTAGGAAGTGAAAGGGGTCCCCTGGTGAAGTACAGCTTGAGTCACTGGGGAAGTAAAGCTTGAGTACCACTGAGTAACCCTTAGGAAAAATCCATAGGGTAGAACATGCCCCTTTACAAAATAAAGTCACTTAAATTTCTATTTAGGACCACAGGTTTTACTTTTATGCCCATTACAATGTTGGGTTACAGGAGATTGAAGACAAACCCTAAAGTAAAATTTAAATTTACCGGGTCTAATTTTAACACCAAGGGCTAATAATTTTTTAGCGATACTATAGGACATAGCCTATTCTCCAAAGGTCAGACATTGTGGGTGGTATCAACAACGGGGCCCCGAGCTAAATAGCCCGCCCTAAAAACCCCCGATAATCCCGCATTGTGCCCGTTCACACACTGCTTAAAAGACAGCAGGAAGATTTTTTTAAAAATTAAAGGAATTTTCTAGGAAAAACCCGCCCTTTGGAAAGATTCAGGCAGGGCTGGGGCCAGGGGGTGAATTTGGGAAAGTGTAATGTATTTAGCATGAGACTTGTCAACCCCACATAAAAGATCAATGCTCATGACACAAATGCAAATAAATTTAACTTTAATTAAGCAGAGGCAGGCAGGTCCATGCAGAAACATTTTTTGGGGGCCATCTAGACTTTTAGTACACATGAACTCTTGTAAAGTTCCCGAAGGCCCCCTTCCCCGCTTTCAGGAGGGAGGGGGCTCCCGGGTTTCTGACAGGAGGAATTTAAGGTCGTCATCATGAAAATTGACCAGATGCCAAACTATCGCTGCAGAGCGGGACCGGTTTTTTTAACGGGGCAACACCGGTCTGAACCCGGGGGTTTGTTGGACGGGGCGGGGGGCATGTGACTGAACCAACGTATTTTTTTTTTAAGGGGGCAGTTCATGAAACACCCCGCCCATTGGGAAAGTTAAATTTAAACCCAATTAAAACCCACATGAGCAAGATTAAATTTTAAATTCGCTTTCGATACATTTTTGGGCAATTGCCCAGCCCTAGTTTATCTTCAAATCGCTCCCTTTTCTTAGTAGGTTTCTCTCTTGTCACCCATTCCTTTTTGTGGCTGAATAATTGAATTTTACTCGGGAGGTGTCCCCGCGGGGAGTGAAGCGCGTTGTATTTTTATTGGGGGTGTTCCTTTTTTTCTATTTGAATTTAAAAGTTTTTTTTGGCCCATTTTATTCGCCGGGGAAATTTATGTTACGTTGATGGGCGCACACGCACACAGAAAACTCACCTGGCGTTTTCTTTTTCTAACTGGGGGCTTTAGTGTTCCTCGTTCTTGTAGCCCAAATAACCCAATTTGAAAACAACGATTTTGAAAAATTTTCCCGATTTTAAAAATTAAAAAACTCACCTTTTATTTTATCTAAATTTGGAATAAAGATTTCAAAAGCACTGTTTCAAAAAGGAAAATATTTAAAAGTCCCCCCTTTAAAAAAGGTGGGCAACTGGGAAACAGCAAAATAAAATTTATTGATTGAGTCTGCGTGGTTTACTTTCCCGTCCCCCGGTTTTGTCCGAAATTTAACACACCAATTTTTTAACCCCCCAAACTAGAGTAAATAAAACAATTTAATGCAAAAAAGCAAATTTTAAAATTTTCAACAATTTCAAGGTTTGGGAAATTTTAAAATTTTGCAATTTTGGGTTCAAATTTTAATTTCAGTTTTATTAAACCCAATTGAAAAATTGACCCCGACTTAAAGCTGCACTAAGGGCCTTCACACTTTTTTTTTTTTTTTTGAAGGTGGAATGCGATATCGGTTTCGTTGCAGTGGGGAAAACGATGCGGGGGTCCTAGCAGTGGGGAAAAAGCTAAAAGTGCAAACAAACCCTTAATTTCAAACATCTCTTCTCGCTTTCAGGAACTGTGGGGCCCAAATTTAGGCTCTATACAGTATGCTGTCACAACTTTAAACCCAAAAATTAAAAAATACCAAAAAGGGCTTTTTGTGCTTGCCCCCAAAAACCCCGGGCCCCTTTGGGTGAGGCTTTTATTGCTCTCCTTGCAGTGTCCTTTAAACTGCCCAAAAATTGTGTGCTAATAGTTAATGCTTTCTGGTCACCCCCCCTATTCTCTTCCCCAGAAAAAAATCGCCTGAAAATTTTCTTTTTTTTTTTTTTTTTTTTTTTTTTTTTTTTTTTTTTTTTTTTTTTTTTTTTTTTTTTTTTTTTTTTTTTTTTTTTTTTTTTTTTTTTTTTTTTTTTTTTTTTTTTTTTTTTTTTTTTTTTTTTTTTTTTTTTTTTTTTTTTTTTTTTTTTTTTTTTTTTTTTTTTAGAAGGATTCTCTTGTCCAATTTCTTAATTTCCGTCCTGACATTGTTTTTTCAAACTGTGAGATAACGCATTGTTGGCTATTTTTTGCATTGAATTTTAACCGTTTGGCCCTATGACGGGAAAGGATGTTGCCATCCGCAAAACAAAACAATACTATGGCCTCATCACTTGGGTTGCCGCTAACAGACCCCTACCCTCTCCCCTCTTGTAGTTTAAAACTCTCCTTTAAAACCCAGGATTACATAATTAAAAGGGAAAACCCTTTTATTTAGGTCAGTGGGGAAAAGTTTAAATGCCATTTGGAAAGGGGGAGTTTTAAATTTCTAGCGTGCAACAAAAGTCAAATAATTTTTGGATTTGGGGTTTTACCCCCAGTCCCATGCTTGTTTTGATTTTAACACCCACAACCCCAAAACAATTGAAATCTGGCAAAACCCCCCTTTTTCTAAACCATTCAAGGGAAAAATTAAATCAAGGGTTCCCAATTTAATCCCCCTTTACCTTGTTTATGTTAAATTGGGTTACCAAGTGGCAGCAACTTTTGTTTGAAGGAGTTGAGTAAGGTTTTTTTCTTAAAAAAAACAAAGAGTTCAAAAATTTGCAAATTTTGCTGCAAACTTGTCCAAATTAGGCCATTTGCTGTTCTAACATTCCATACAGAAGGTTTTTCCCCCAAACCCCCAACTCTGGGTAGGCTTATTGTTTTATTCATAATTGAAAACTTTTGTGTGGGGTTGCTTAAAAATTTCCTGATAAGTTTTGTGTTCACCTTTTTTTTGGGATATTCTATGCCCTTGGGTTTACTTCCATTTTAAAATGGCCACGTTTTTCGGGATGGGAGAAAAATAGCCATTCCTTTACCTTTTTGTTTAATTGTTTTCTTTCAACTTTTGAAGTTGCTTTTACACCTTTCCGGGGCCCGAGGGCTGAAGAAAATTTGAAAACTTGTTTAAACTTAGCTTTGGTGCTCATTCATTCCCCTGAAGAATCCCCTAAATCAACTTGACCAAATCAATAGAAGGAAACCCCTCTGTTGGCCCCTTTTCAATTTCTCTCACAAACCCCTTTTTCGGTACAGAAGCAACAAAGAGATTTATTCTAGTCAAAACAAAATTCATTTCTCTGCATGTTTGGTTATTTTAAATTCCACCCAAAACAAACACACCGGGGTCACCAAACCCCAAACTTTTCCACCCCCTGGGGGCATGGATCTATTCCCACGGAACCCCCTTTTAGTTTAAAAGAAATTTGTTTACTGTGGCAAACACTATGGCCCCTTTAGTAAGGGCTTCTTTTTGAATAGGTTCTGGAATTTGTCGGCAAGTTAAATTCAATTCATTAAATTAAAGGGTTTTGGGTGTTTTTGGGGCCGTCAAATCTGGTTTATAACATTTGACCCCATTTTAACCAATTTTAAACTGGTGTTTAATAAATATTTACTATTGATATTTATGTCGTGGTTGGATCCATTTAAATGGAAGGGAATCACAGGATGGAAGAAAAATTTTTCCCTTTACATGATTTATTTTTTCTTTTAATCTGGTTGAAAAACACCCCTTTCCTTGCTTAAAAATAAATTTGGGGTAAATTTTAACCTAGACTAAAACCTTTAGAATGATAACATTGAAAAAACGATAGATAGGAATATTTTCCTTTTTAATTATGATTACCATTTTTTTTAAAAAAGAAAAAAAATGGAAATTTTGGGTAAAATTATTTTTATTTTTAAATTACTTCCAAATAAAATAAAATTCCCCTTAACTTTCACCTTCATATATTTAAGACAAAAATTTTTCAAAGGTATTATCTACTCCAATACTATTGCATAGTAAGCATCTTTGTTTTGTTGGGGTTTGTAATTCCTGTTCTTTTTGGAATTTTCATTATTAAAATGATATTTTTTTTTTCTTGCCCAATGATTATGATTTACCCAAAATTTCTATAAGGTTTCTAATGTAATGCGGGTTCAAGGTTTATACATTTTAAGGGGGCACAATCTTATTTTTGAGCCTTCGGGTCTTTTTCCAAACTTGTTAAAAAAATTTTGTCTTATATAATTTGGGGTTTAAATAACCCTTGAATAAAATTATGATGAAAGGTAACAGTGGGAAAACACGGGGTGAAGGGGTTATTTTCCTTTTTAAAATTTTTGCGGGAAAGTTTTAAAATTAAAAAAACTGTAAAATGTTTGAAAAATTTTTGTAAATTTCAAAAAAGTAACTTTCAAACCTGACAATGTAATTAGAAAAATTTTCAATTATGTTAAAAGGGTATTTTCTCCAATTTGGTGCCGGTTGCTCATTATTGTTAAATTTTGTAAAAAGGATTATTTTCTTGTGAGTCCTGCAATTGTACAGCAATAAAAGTTGGGTTCAATTCCCCGTGCTGTTAGCTATCCCCAGGGGGGTTATCCGGGCTTTCTTGTGGGGGTTTCATTTTCCCCCGTGCTCCTGGTTTTTCCTACTGTAAAAAAATTTAAAAAAATTGCAAATTTTTGTTGTTTGAAAAGATGAAGGAGGTAAAACTGATTGGGGGGTATGTTCCTTGCCCACTTCTGGTGTCCGTTGAGGAAAGCGGGGGAAAAAAGCAAGGACCCATTTGAACCGGACACTTAGGGTGGCTGGTGTTGTTTGGGGATTTCCCCTTCTGGGTGTTGTGTTGGTGCGGGGGCCTTCATAAATCTTAACTTAATTTATTAGTCATGTGGCTTAGCATGACTCAGCATATTAGAAAGGTATATAAAGCTTGACTGATGTCCCTGTCTTTGCTTCACCTGGAACAACCCTCTTGGTTGCGAAAGGTTTTGGGCCCTGCTTGCAAGCTTTAAAGGCCTCTGAGACATATATTGTGTTATAGCTTTATTGAGCTGTTCTCCCAACTAGACAAGTGAAATTTGATTTTAAAATTGCCACGACACTGTGTGATGACATTAGGCTAGGACAATGCAATAGCCTACCCTAGAATGCATTCTTGATGTATTTCACTCAAAAAAACAAAGTAACGTTGTCCCTCTTTCCATGACACAAACGCTGTCTTTGCTTCAGTTGCTTGGACAAAGAAAAGAAATAATCGTCATAAATTAGCATTTTCAAAGGAGCAGTCCTACATTTAGGGAAAAACGTAATGTAAACTCTTCAAGCTCCTATAGGCTCTATAATATTCCTCAAGGAACTTCTAGCTTATAATAGTGTGAGTAGTGAATTTATAGTGACCTCAGCAGGCTTGGCTTCTGTAGTACCTGCCTTTTCTTTGCTGCAGTGCAGAGTCATTATTTATTCCAAAAAAATGCTGAATCCTGACTGGACATAAGAATTTTCCCACTTTGGAAATGATTCTGTGTGGCCATCTTGGGCCCGTTTTCTCCAATCAATGCTCAGGAAATATTTCTAGGTTATATGAGGTGCGCCTGTCACATGAAATGCTGAACCGCCCCTTCTTGTGAAGAGAGAGCAAGTCAATAGTCATTAGAGCTGATCAGCAACACCTGTGGCACCAGTAGAAAGCATTTTTAAGGCTGCTGCAGCTCAGGCAGCCGTTTTGTATTGGTGATCAAAGCAATGGGGACTGCTTGGGCATGGTTTTCGCTGGACTCATTTTTTTGGATTGAAAAGAGGTCTGTAATCTCTGAGAGCTGTTTAAACCTTGTATTTATCAACCTGTAAGCTATGGGGAGGACGGCAAGTTTAAGAGTAAGCCCGTATAGACTTTCAGCCACCATGTCTGGCATGATCGTGTTGCTGTTGTTCCTCTTGATTTTGCCAGAGTAGTCTTACTTACTTGGCATTTGTAACCGGGGAAAGTGAGGGCGTGTCTACACATAGTGACCCACCCTGGGTGAGAAGTCTTGTCTTAATTTGAGTGGTAAGAAATCAGTTTTGGTGATCAGCTGTGCTGTCAAAAGCTGCAGTATTCTCTGCTAACTGCAAGTGCTCATCCGCAGGCTCTTGTCTACCAGTTGGGGCCCTCAATCTAAGACATGAGGGTCATTTTAAAGAAGTTTGGGGGAGGTAAGGCTGAAAGTGAGGTATGGCGGCTAACTTTTCTAGCTACTTGCAGGATATAACTTCATTCCTCTTGTACTGCAGAGGGGTTACCGGTGAGTCTCTCTTGAGGATGTCGTCAAACTTTTCCAGTTTTTGGGATCACGTGGGTGATGAGGGTTCCACATCAAAATGGACATGCTGCATAGGTAAGCAGGTTCTCTAAAAAATTGTCTAAAGGGAATTTTGTGTGTTGCCTTGTTCTGGGTTTATAGGCTGAAGAGTGGCCCCCAGAAACTGAAATTTTAGTTATTTGCTTTGTCAGGCTCAAACAGTAATTAAATCAATTGCATAATTTTATTCACCAACTTGTACACTCAATATGGGTATTAGCTTATATCGTATTACCTTTCCTAATATCAGTGTTTATGTTCAACAGTACAACTGGAAAAAACGGGGAACGGGACGGCGACGGGCAACGGGACGGCGAGCGACGGCGCAACAGCGCGGAGCGACCCCAAGGTGGGGGGCTGGGCAAGGCTGGACGGACTGGCTAAAACTGAGCCGAGCTCTGAAGGGAGATCTGATGCGATGGCTAAGCGGATCCCAGCGCCGGTGGTAGTGCTAGAGCTGACGCGACTGGCTGAGAAGATGCTCGTTGGAGGGAGCTCTGGAGAGAGTTTTGGCCGTGTGGGGGCGGCGGCAACATGACTGACCTGCATTCTTCAGTCAGTCTGCAATGGAAAATGGTCCTGAAACTACAAATTCTGCTCAGGAAGGCGGCCAATTAAACAGCAAATTGTCGTATTATTAAGCACATGTGACAGACCGATTCCTCCTGTCAGAAACCCAGAGACCCACTGCCTGAAAGCAGGGAATGGGCTTAGGAACATACAAGAGTTCATGTGGGACTGAAGTCTAGAGTGGGCCATGAATGTTTTTGCATGGACCCGCTCTGCCTCTGCTTAATTAAAGTTGAATTATTTTACATTTGTGTCATGAGCTTGATCTGTTTGTGAGCTTTACAAGTCAAGCCTAACAATCTTATGCTGTTCATCTCTAGAGGGGACTGAATGTTTTGTGCTAATATGAAACCACTTGTACAATGGCCTCTATTTTTGTTCCTGTTTAGGATGGCTGCATTGCCAATAGCTTTGCTAAATCACTGGCAGCGCTCGTTGTTATTTTAAGAAAATCTATCTGTATACTTCTATGCAAATTGTGTACTCCTAAATGATCATTATACGACCCTTTCAGAACCTCGGTTAGTTCTTACTCAAGTAATCTGTCATGGTTACAACAGCAAGAGTGACGTCAACTTTTACCTGCCTATGACATGTAAACGCGCACAGCTTGCAAGCAAACAGTTTACCAGTTTCTGTGTAGGCAGCAACGGGATAACAGATGGACATTGACCCATAACTAGTTTCCACAAACGCACAACACTTTAGTCGGTGATTTGCTGTGCAAAAAAGCAGGAATTAAAATTTTGAGCAGCGCTGGGAGATTTCTTTTGAATGTAGTGATGATTGTTGACATATTACAAAATTTAAAATGCCAATGAATTTATTCCCCTTCAAAAGATTTCAAATCACTTTTGTAAAATTTTCCCCTAACCTGCAATTTAAGACTACTAATAGTAAAGCTCAAACAATGAAGTCCTGAGGTTTTGGTGCCCTGCTAATTTGTGATATAAGGATTTAGGTACTCAGTCTGAGACTCTCAGTCCGAATACATAAACTGGCTTTATGCTTTGTCACGTGACCCCGTAAAACTTGGTTTTTCATAGGAAGGGGAGGTGGAGGGGGTGTGTTCAAAGTTAGCCCATAGTGCTCCCCCTAGTGCAAGATAAATTGCTATTGAACCTTTTAAATATAACAAGGGAAAAAAGTCAGAAATGTACTTTTTAGTAAGAAAATTTTCAATGACTTAAAATGAACTTGTTTTGCGTTAAGGTAGAGAAGGTGTTTTGGGTAGGAAGATCAGCAGTCTTCGCTTCCTGTGTTTTTCCCGCCGAAGAACGCAGCCATGCATCAATACTTTTTTCTTTTCAGCTGTTGGAGAGAGGAACGAGTAAAGGTAAACGAGGAAAACAGTGCACTTAAACCAATAATGTTAACAAATCCATCTGTCTTACCCGGAAGTGGTCACAGTTTGTTTCTCCTCCTTAGCAGCAGGATCTTTCGTTTAGTTCCCCCTCCTGCTTTTCCCCTCTGCTCCGTCTTATCATCTTTAGCTGGTTAGCTTCTTCCCCCTGGGCTGAAGGGTCCCTTTTTTTAGTTTTCCAGTCGTACCTTTCTGCCAGTTTCTCCTTGAGGGGTTCAGCCTCTGAGCAAAAAGCCTAGCTCGCTCTCATCCCACTGGATGTGGGGAGGACCTCACTGTTCCATGGCAGTCAGGGCCCTTGTTTTCTCACTGAGGCGAGTTGCTGTTTAGTCTCAGATCATGTAGGTGTGATCTGAGCTGCTTTCCCCCACCTCCCTTTCCCGGGGAGAAAGGCCTTTTGAAAGCCCGGATGTCATGGTCTCTTGGTTGCTCGCCAGTCCAGGATAATGGACTGCTTTCCTCTGAGAGGCCCAAAAGCCTAACTGGCCCTTGAAAGCAAGGGTTTTGGGTTTCTCTGCCACTCCTGGTGGTTGGGCATCAAGTCAGCCTGCAGGTCTTTGACTTGTTCCTGGCTCTGTTCGGTATCCTGCTGATGGAAGCCTGGGTGACGGCCTCTCATCCAGGCCATGTGGAGTTCACCATTTTGAGATGTTGAGCTTCTCATTTAACTCCTTCTTCCATTCCAGCCCGCTCTTTCGCTTGGAGCTATTTAAAGGCCCCTTGTAAAGGGTTCTCTTCCTTTCACTTCAGCTAAGGGTGTTTGAAGGCCATCTGTCATCTTTTTTAGTCTGTGTAAGGTTGCCTCTTGGCTACCTCAGCAGCCTTTGGTATCTCCTCCTAACTTGGCTATTGCTGCAGCACGCTCATCCCAAACTGGGGTGCCTTTTAACTTGTTGTCCTTCATGAGTTGCTCTTCCTTTGCATATTAACTTTGACTTGAGCCCAAAGTTTTGTCCACCACCTGTTTGCCCTTCATGCCTGGGTCTTTCCTCTGAGAGCTTTTTGTCCTGGTCAAACTCTTCTTGAGCCCCTTTAATGTCCTGAAGCCCCTCCTCAAAAATCCCCAATTTTACCTTAAACAGGGGAATCCCTTCCAACATCTCATCTCCTTCTCAAACTCCTCTTTCTCTCAAAAATTTCTTTTCATCTTTCTCTGTAGTCTTCTCTGTGTTAGTACCTACCCAAAGTGTAGGTCCAGATACACAGACACCTCAGAGGTCTTGTGGAGTCCATGCCTCTACGGTTTAGAAACTGTTTGGCGCACGAGGGGGACCCACCCCAATTTGGCAGGGGGTTTTAATGTTATGGTGATTGGTATACTTAACACAACAGCTGCTCTGATATTTCTTAACTAAATGGAAACAAAGATGGTTTAAAACCTATTTCTTATAAATATTGGTGAAAACGACTTGTATTTTGAGTTACAACAACAAGACAAACATGCTATCAAGTCCTCAAAAATTGTATGAGCTTTACAGTTTTTTTAAAATTTTTTTTTTATTTTTTAGAAGCACCGATGTTGACATTTTTCTGTCTTTTCTTCTTTGGCTAAGTAACTCTCAAGGTACGGAGGAAGCCATGATTTGCTGCAAGAATGTTTGTCATGTGCTTTTTGTTAACATAGTTAAAAAGGTCAGGGTTTAATCCGCTAAATGGGATAACTATTCCCTCTGCTGTTTAAAAATTTTAAAACCTACATTTAATATAATTTGGGAAAGGTTATGGGTAATCCTCATAGTAACTGAGGATTTGCCGTAAGGTTTAAAAATGTTATAAATGTCTGTGACAAAATAATTGTATCTAAACTTAAAAAGACATAAAGTTGAGTGCTTTATTTGGGTTGATAATTAATTGTTTTAGAGTAAATTGCCATGGTTTTTTTAACAACCATTCGTTTAGTGTGTTTTGTTACCACTGGGGAGAGATCTCTCCAATAGCTAGCTGAATTTAAAAGTATTTGCCCCTCTTTCCAGACAAGAGATATACTTTTTCCACAAAAAAGATGGGCCTACTGTCCCCTTTTTTTTGTCATAAATGCAGGTATGTTTGGTAAAAGTTATAAATATTTCGATGAGGTACGTTTAATATCGTTTTAATTTCCTTCTGTGTCTTGTAATGTAAGAACTAAGTTGCATTGCATAATTAGTTACATAATCGTATAAAAAGAAAAATACTATTAAAAGGGGAACATCCAGTGTGAGAAATCTTTAATCTGTGGGAGAGTGGCAGTTTTCTGTTTTTATTTATTTAATTACATGAAAATGAAACAATCTGTAATCCTCATGTAAACTGAGGGTTTGCCGTTAAACAGACGGAGTATGATTTTTTTCCACAAAGAAAATGACCTACTGTCCTTTGTTGTCATGAATGCAGAATAAACTCTGTTTTCAACAAATTTTTGACCAGCTCCGGAATTATTCAAGCAGAAAAACCCTTCACAGAGGTTAACTTAGTAATGGACCCGTGTCCGGGGAATTCACTTTCTCTGGTAAACGGCGCATTCAACCGATGCATGAGTGCCTGTTTAGGGGGTGATGAGCTGGTTGGACTGACAAACCCTTTAGTGTCAAAGACCGCCGATAAACCCTTGTTTTGCTTAAACTGAGTTGAGGTAAGGTGCAGGAGTCAATGGAAGTACAAACTTCTTAGTATTACCTCTTGTCACTATTTTTTAGTGGGCTGAATAATGAATTCACTCGGGGGGTTCCACGCGAGAGTGAAACGCGTTGTTTTTGATTGGCGGGGTTCTTTTTGCATTTGAATTTACGTATTTTTCCCATTCATTCGCGGAAAAGTGATGTTGTCTGATGCCGCACACAGCACACACAGACACTCCAACTTGGCGTTTCTTTGTAATGGCGCTTCTAGAGTCCTCGTCTTGTAGCCTAAATAACAACGAAACCAACGATTTGAAAATTGCCACAATTACATAATTAAAATGACTAATTACAATTTATAACACGATTATTTTGCCCCACCCCTGCACTTTCTGAAGATTTAAAGGGCGTCACATTGCGCCTTCGGCTCGCCGCCAGTTCCCGTTGACATGTTTACATAAACAATGACATAAAAAGTGTAATAACGAAGCCCCCGATACCCCAAGAAAGTCTAGGGTTTTATTGTGAAGAAATGAAAACCACAGGTCCTATTTATTAAATACCTTTTATTTAACAGTTTTAATAAAGAAAAATCACTGGCAAAGGGGAGATTTTAATCCCTTAACGTCAAAAAAAAAGTAAAAAAAATTTAATTGAGCCCCTTTTATTTTTCCATCCCAGTTCCAAATAATTTAAACAATTTTAAAACCCAAACGAGGAAATTAAACAAATTTTGGGGGGGCCAGGGGGACCCAACCCATGGGGAACCCCCCCAGGAAATACTACTTCCGAGCTTTGAAAAATGGGTTAAAATAAAAAAGGGAAACACAAGTTCTTTAAATGATGAGCCCCGTGTTTCAAAATTTAAAAACCAAAGAAATTTTACTAAAAGGGCAAAATAAGCGGGCAAAGGACCGGGAAAACCTTTTAAAATACTTTTTTAAATTCAATTAAACTAAAAGCAGGCCTGAATCCCAAAATCAAAAAATTGTAAGAAAAACCCAAAAATCCCCAAAAAAATTTACCAGCCCAAAACAAAAAGAAAGGGACAACAAAGGGAAAAAAATAAAAGGGAGGCCCACTTGTAGAGAGGCAGACAAACACTGGGGGAGTGCCCAGGGGTGCTCCCCATTAAATCACCTCTGTGCAAACGCAATCCTAAAAAGAAATTAAAAATAGTGCAGTCTCAATTGTGCCCCAATGTTTTTAAATCAATACATTTTGGGGGGGAAACCCTCATTTATAGGTGCCTAGCCCCCTCAACAATAGGGCCCCCGCTCCTCTGAAAGAAAAAACTAATACAAACAAAAAAAACAACCCATTTGGCTGGACAAGGGGTTTGTAAAAAACAACAAAGCCAAAACAATACGGGCGGGAATAGAAAAAATAAAAAGGGGCCCAAAAACCCAAAAACAAAATTAAAAAGGGGCAAAACAGAAATAGAAAAACGGGGTGAGCCACCTCGGGTTGGGATAACACGGGGGGTTCACTGGGGAAGGGGGGGCGGGAAACAAAAAGGGGGTTTCCAAAACTCAAAACCAAAACCCCACCCCAAAACCCGACCCGGGGAGCCCTAAGCCTGGGCCCAAACCAGGGGGCCTTTAAGTATTTTTTCCGGACCTGATTGGGGGAATTGGTTGGGGGGGGGAGTCATGTTTGGAGGCTGCGTTCACTAACCCCCACCCGGGGCACGGTTTCCCCTTGTTTAAGGGACCCTTTCCCCCCACCACAACCCGCAATGAAGAAAATTTTAAAATTTTTCAAAAATTTTACAAGTTTTGGAATATAAATTATGAAATTTGGGAATTAAATTTTAATTTTAATTTTTGTTTAAAACCCAAATTTGTTAATTGACAGATTTTAAAGCTGCACTAAGCCCTTAAACACTATTTTGTTTTGAAGGTTTTAATTGCAGCATCATCGGCTTCGGTTTGTATGTGGAGAAAGCAGTGGGGGGAAAAAGCTAGAGGGCAAAAAAACCCTTATGCAAACATTCTTCCCCCATTTGCACTGAATTGTGGTCTATTAAAGGCTATATACAGTATGCTGTCAAATTTAAACCAAAACTTAACCATACCAAAAAAGGGTTTTTTTGTGCTTCCCCAAACCCCAAGGCCACTCGGGGTGAGGTTTTCAGTTGTTTCTCTCTTGCAGTGCATAGATCTGACAAACATTTTTTGGGTGGCTTGATAGAAGTTTTCAACTGCTATTTTTTTTTGCTGTCCTCACCTCTGTTTTCCCTGGGGATAGGGGCTGCTCAAAATAAATGCTGGGTTTCACATTACCACTTTTTAAATGACAAGCAAACCCAAAAACAAGCACTTTGGTTTGGTGCTGGACTGTGGCAGAATGAATGCATATCTCTTGCCCCATTCCTCTTTGAATTCTTGTTCTCTTGTTTAAACTTTGCTTTTCTTTCAAATTTTGGAAACAAATTTTGGCCGCTATTTTAGCATCAGCAATCCTCTGGAGGTCCCTGACTTGGACTGCCCGCACTGTTGCCAACTCTGTTTAAAACAAAGTAGCTATTGGCTGCCCCAAAAGGTCATTTGGGGGCCCCGCTGACAGCCCCCAAACCCTTTTCCCCTGCCTGACCCAGATGGACCCCTCTCCGGTTACGCGGAGGAGAGTCCCGGAAGGGTAAAGGGAGGGGGGGAAACCCCACATGTGGTGCCGGGAATTGGGCAGAGTCTCTCACAAAACCCCTTCAGATTTACAGAGCTACATAAAGATTTATTTCTATTGTCAACATATTGTCAAATTTCTTGGGAGGGGGTTGACATCATTACACTCCTCTTGTTTGGGTTTTTTTCAGATGCCACCCACAAACCCCAAAAACACATCCTGGTCTTTCTCCCAAAAAACCGCCCTTTCTCTCAACCCCCCGGGAGGGGGGCAGGGGACTCAAGGGTATCCCATCATAATCGACCCCCTTTCACCTTGTTTATGTGTAATACGGGGTTTAAATTCTGGGAGCATTAACATGTTCATGTGCGGAGGCTTGAGTAAGGCCTTTCTTTAAAAAGCAACTAAGAGTTCTAGGTTTTTGGGTCAGCAATTGATTAGCGGCAACTCTGTAAAATTAAATGTCTTTTTGTTTGTTCTACATCATGCAGAAGGTCCATCAAAAAATCAGTGCTTAAAAATGTTTAAACCCATTTTGGGTAAACTTTTTAAAGTAAATCCCCGGGGGGATGTGTAATTTGGGGATGATCTATGAGGGAAGAAACCCATTTACTATGATTTTTTCCATGTACATATGTGTTTGACTGCTTTTTTAAAATGGCCAGTTAATCATCGGGGTGAGTAAAAAAAAATTAGACATTCCTTTACTTTTTTTAAAATTGTTTTTTTTTTATACCCTGGTTTGAAATGTTGCTTTTACATCTTTCGGGTTAGGGGTTGATAAAAAATAAAAGCTTTGTTTTGATCTTGCTTGTTTAGAAGACCTTTAAAAAACCAATTAGCCTAATCCTGATAAAACTTAAACCAAAATTTTTTATAGTATAGGAACGCGTGCCCCCTTTTTCAAAACTTCATGCTCCCCCCCCACTTTTCTTTCTGCTACAGCAAAAAACAACAAAGGCCACATATTGAAAGTAGAACAACATTCATTTTCTGCTTTAGTTTAGTTATTCATTCCACTTCCTAATAACAAAACCCGGATGTCACCACCATACAAAAACGTTCTCCCCCCTGGAAAGGGGACTGACCCTCCACAGGAGCCCCGGGGAAAGATTTAAAAACCAAAAATTTGAAATGATCGCTAGCTGGCAAACTACCTAGGGGGCTTTTAGTAAATTTTGGCACTTTTTCCATATTTTTGGCTTTTGACCATTGATGGGTTGCCCCCCCTGGGGCCCGCCCAAGATTTTTTCAGGGGACCCCTGAAAAAAAAAAAGCATTTAAAATTTTTTTGTTAAAATAAATTATTTATGACTACCCAAATTTTTTGGGTTGAACTAAAAATTTCAACCCCTGTTTTGCACCAACATTTATAAGAAAAAGAACTTTTAAGCTGTTTTTGTTTCCTTTTAGTTAAGCTAAATATAAAAGGGGCAGTTTTTTATTGGGGTTAAATAGTTTTAAAACCCGATCGGGCCAAAACCCCTTTAAAAAGGGCCCCTTCCTAATTTTTGTGTGGGTTTCCCCCCCCGGCCGCCAAAACAACTCTGCCCCCCAAAGGGGCCCTGGACCCCCAAAGCCCTATGGAGGTTTTCCTGTGGTATCGGGAAACCCTGCCACTTTTTGGAAGGTACAACCACAAAAAAGACATAAAAGAAAAGATAAAAAAAGAAATTTAAAGGGGAGAAAGGGGGAGTTTGAAAAGGAAAGGGAGATGGGGGGGTTTTTCCCCCCTTTTTAAAAAAGGTTTAAAACTTGGGGCATTTTGGGGAGGGGTTTCTGGAAAATTAAAGGGCTCAAGAAGGATTTTTGGACCGGGCCCAAAACCCAGCTTCAGGAGAAAAGAAAAGGTCAATAAATGCAAACAGGGTGGGGGGACAAAACATATGCTCAAGTCAAAGGGGGAATATGCAAAGGAAAAAGCAACTCATGAAGGACAACAAGTTTTTTGGCACCCCAAGCGGGGATGAGCTTTGCTGCGGCAATACCCAAAGGGCTGAGGAGGGGGGAAATTTTCAAAGGCTGGTGGGTAGCCAAGGGGAAAACCCTTACACAGACTAAAAAAGATGACAGATGGCCTTCAAACACCCTTTGGGCTGAGAGTAAAAGGGAAGAAAAACCCCTTTGCAAGAGGATTTTGTGAGCTCCGGCCCTGAAAAGAGCCAGGCCCCCCGGGGCAGAAAGGGACAGCGTGAAAAAGCAAAAAATTAAACCCCCCTTCAGCTCCGTGGGAAGAAGCAAACCAGCTGAAGATGGATAAGACGGAGGCCAGAGTAGAAAAGAAAGGGGAAAACTGAACGCAAAGATCCTGCTGCTAGAGGAGAAACAAACGTGGCGCAGTTTCCCAGGAACAGCCCGGACTGGATATTGTTTATATTTTGGGTTTAAGTTTCACTGTTTTCCTCTTTTTACCTCTGTTTCCCTTTACCTCTTTTCCCTTCCCCAAAACAGTGAAAAAAAAAAAAGTAGGGTTGCATGGCGCGTTCTTGGGCCCAAAAAACACAGGAACAAAAGGCCTGGGGGACTTTTCCCTACCCAAAACACCTCTTTTACCTTAAACGCAAAAAAAGTCTTTTCTTGTCATTGGGAAAATTTGGGCTTCTTTTAAAATTTTTACTTTACTGACATTGGTTTTGCCCTTTGTTATACTTCCCAGGTTCAATTAGCAATTTATCTTCCCACTAAGGGAGCACTTTTGGGCTAACTTTGAACCCCAACCCCCCCCACCTCCCCTTTCCGGGTGACTCCCAGCTTAGGGTGGTAAAGCCATTGACAAAAGGATAAAAGGCCCATTTTTTTATGTATTCGGACTGGGGCCCTCAAATGATGCCCAAAAACCCCTTATAAACTATTGGCGGGCCCCAAAAACCCTCGACTTCTTTTTTGTGTTTTAGACTTTTTATTACTATTTACAAAATTTGAAAGTTTTTAAATTGTCGGGTTTGGGAAATTTTTACTCATAAATTGATTTTTAAAATCTTTTAAAAGGGGAATCAATTTCTTTAAAACTTTTAATTTTGTAATATTAAATCTGTAAAAACAAGAAAATCAAAAAACATTAAAAATAAATCTCCCAACACTGCACAAAAATTTAAATTTCCCTGCTCTTTGGCACAGCAAAATCACCCGGATTTAAACGATTGTGCGCTTGTGGAACAAGTTGATAGCATGTCCATTGTTTTTGCCGTTGTTTTGCCTTCACAGCACTGGTAAACTTTGTGCTTGAAAAGTTTGTGTGGCTTACATGTCTTTAGGCAGGTAAAAGTTGACTTCACCCCTGCCTGTTGAAAATCCATGACAGATTACTTAAAAAAAAGGAAACTAACCGGAGGGTTTCTAAAAATGTCTTATAAGGGAGTCATTTAGAAGTACACAATTTGCTTTAAAGTATACAGATTGAGTTTTATTTAAAAAAGGAGCCCTTCCCCAGGTAAAAAAAAGCAAAAGCTTTTGGCAATGCACCATCCTAAACTAGGAACAAAATAGGGCCAGGGTTAAAACCGGTTTCATATCTAGCACAAAACTTTATCAGTCACTGGCAAGAGATGCCGGGCAAGTAAGATTTGTTGGGATTGACTTGTCAACTCACAAAAACAGATAAATGCCCATGAACAAAGGGTATAAATTAAAAATTTAAAATTAAGCGAGGGCAAGCAGGCCCCATGCAGAAACTTTTCCATGGTCACATCTAGAAAAGAAAAATACAAAAATGAACTCTTGAATTTTTCCAAAAAGGGCCCCATTCCCTGCTTTCAGGGCAGGGGGGTCTGGGGGTTTCTGACAGGAGGAATGGCCGGTTCGTTTCATCCAAGGGGAAAATTGGTTTTTCGGACAAATTTGCGGATTTTGAATTGGAGGGGCCCCTTCCCTTTCCCCCCAGGGGTTTTTTCCCGGGACCCGTTCCCCATTGGCCCCCAAGGCCCCTGCCCCCCCAAGGTTCCCCCTTTCGCTGGGCCCCCCCACGGTGCCCCCCCTTTTCGCTCGCCGCCAGGGTTTGGCCCCGTCCCCTCCCCCGCCAGGGTCCCCCCGCCTTCGCTCCCCCCGCCAACCAGGGTTTTTTGCCCCCGTCGCTCGCCGCCAGGGTGCCCCCTATCGCTCCCCGCCAGGGTTGCCCCCCCCCTTCGCTCCCCGGGCCACGTTTGCCGCCCCCGCTCGCCCCCCCAAGGGTTTTGCCCCCTTCGTTTCGCCGCCACGTTGCCGCCTTTCGCTTCGCCGCCAGGGTTGCCCCCCCCTTTTCGTTTGCCCCCCCCCGGTCCCCCCCGCCGCTCGCCCCCGGTGCCCCCCCCCGTTTCGCCGCCACTTTTGCCGCCTTCGCTCGCCCCAGGGTTTGCCCCCGCCCCCGGCTCCCCGCCAGGGTTGCCGCCTTCGCTCGCCGCCACTTTTCCCCCCCTTCCCCGCTCGCCCCCCACTTTGGGCCCCCCCTTCGCTCGCCGCCCCCGTTGCCCCCCTTTCCCCGCTCGCACCCCCCTTTCCCCGCCTTCGCTCGCCACCACGTTGCCGCCAGGTTCCAGTTGTATTTTTGAACATAAAAACGATATTGGAAATGTAATGATACAAAAATGCTCAAGATACCCAAAATTGGGGATTTTAAAAAGGTTTTCTTTAGTGCCACCCAAAGTTAAGCCCCACTATTGGCCTCTTTGGGCCTTCAACTCTCCCCTTTTATTTCGGGTCTAGTTTAGAGAAAAAAAATTTTCAATGCCCCTGTGCAACAGGGGGGGACATTTAATGCCCCTTTGACAAGAAATGACAACTGGGCAAACAATAAAAATAAAGTTTATTGTTGTATCTGCGCGGTTTCCCCCCCCAAGTCCCCGGATGTGTCTCGAACTTAATTTGAACACATTTCATTTTTATTTAAAAAACTAATAAAAAAAAACAAGGGAATGCAATGAGAAGAAAATTTTAAAAGCTGTAAAATTTCAGTTGGGGAATAAAACATCAAGCAATTTTTTTTTAATTACAGTTTAAAGCCTGAAAAATTAAAATTTCAGTTTTTTTGGGTGCCATATTCACCCTTTATAAACCCAGAAAAAGGAAAAAAGAATTTGCCTTTACACAAATTGTTTTTAAAACCATGTTGGAAGCATGGGCCCTTATTTTTTGATGGGGAAACCCTTTCATTGGGAATTGTGACCCAATAAACGGGAAAAAGGGTTTTTTTTAAAAAAAGGGAATTTCCTTTAAAGATGGGACCCTCCCGGGGGAAAACCCCTTGCTTACAAAGGAAAAAAAGTTATATCATGCAAGTGGGTAAAAAAGGGTTAGCCCCCCCAATACTTCACTTTAAAGCCTTCCCTTTCCCAATACTTCTCTTAAAATGACCCTAAACTTGATTGGGCCTTAAAAACTGGTAAAAAAAGACCCTGCGGAGGGAAAAACTTGCATTTAAACAGAGAAAAACTGCGCTTTTGCCAGCCAGATGATCACCAAGACTGATTTCTTCCCAAATTCAAATTAAGAAAAAGACTTCCCCCCCCAGGAGGGGGTCACTATTGTAGACAGCCCCTCACTCCCTCTAGGGACAAATCCAAGTAAGTAAGACTATCTGGTAGAATAAAAGAGGAAAAAACAGCAACCCATCATGCCAGACATGGTGGCAAAAGTCTACGGGTTTTACCCCTTAAAACTTCCCGTCCCCCCCCCATAGTCTTTTCCCCGGGTTTATAAATACAGGTTTAAACAGATCTCAGGGGATATTTCAGGGCCTCCTTTCAAACCAAACCCAAAGAGTTTCCCGGGAAAACCAGTGCCCAAGCAGTCCCCATTTCTTTGGGTCACCAATTTCGAAAAAGCTCCCCGAGCTGCGCAGGAAACTTAAAAGTGCTTTTTACTTTGGGGCCACAGGGTGTTGTGATCAGCCCTAATGACTAATTGACTTGCTTTCCCCTTCACAAAAAAGAGCCGGGGTTTAGCCTTTCTTTTGAAGGCACACCTCATAAACCATAGAAATAAAACCCGAGCATTGATTGGAGAAACGGGCCCCAAAAGGGGCCCCACAGAATCTTTCCAAAGTGGAAAATTTTATGTTCAGTCAAAGGGTTCAGCATTTGTTTGGAATAAATAGTTTACTCTGCCCCCCTGCGCAAAGAAAAGGCAGGGAGCTACAGAAAAACCAAAACCTGCCCGAGGTCATATAAAAATCACTAAAACCCGCACTTTATAAGCTAGAAGTTCCTTGAGGAAAAAAATTTTTGAAGGGCCAAAAGGAGCTTGAAAGTTTTTCATTACGTTTCCATAAATTAAAAGGACTGCACCTTTGAAAATGCTAATTTATGACAATTATTGCTTTAAATTTGTCCAAGGGAAAATGAAAACAAAGATAGCGTTGTGTCATGGGGAAAAAGGGGGCAACGTTACTTTGTGGTTTATTGAGTGAAAGGGCCCTCAAGAATGCATTCTAGGGAGGGGTATTCATTGTCCAAACCTTTAAAATCTTTAACCCGTTTGGTAACAGACCCAAAAGCAACAGAAGAAAATTGTGAAGCCCCCTGCTGAAGTTGTAAAGCCTTGCAACATGCATTAGCAGACTTTACTTGGGAAATTTTGGGTAACACTTCAAAAAACATGAAATTTAAACATTTAAAAATAAGCAGGGAAACCCAAAAAAATTAATGAATCAGGATTTCAAAAAAAGCTCAAAAATGACAAAGGGGTTTATACCTTGGTCACTATTTGGGATTGAAATTTTTAAAAAATTTGAACATTAAAGAATTTTTTACTAATGAATTTTTTTACTAAAAAAAATATGGAAATTAACCATTAATATTAGTTAAAAAGGGGGATCAAATGGGCATTTTAAATCCAGTTGAAAAAAGGGACAAAAACACAGACCCGTATTTACCCTTGAATGAATAATTTTAAATTTTCCAAAAGAACAGGAATTTTCAGAACCCGATTCCCCTTCTCTTCATCCCCAATGCAGGTAGGTGTCACTTCAGGTAGGTGCCTGGTGTGCATAAAGAGGTACTGAGGGGAAATAGCAGATGTCAGCGTTATAGCCCCGACATTACCCTAAAAGGGTTTACAAAATCAAAGTAATTGGGGTTTTCTTCCAGCTTTCTAAAAAGTAAGCGTAAACCTTTTTTAAATTTAAGGGGTGTGGCCCTTTGGGGGGGGGGTTAAAGTGTCCCTTAGTTTTAAAAAGGGGAAAGGAGTTGGGTTTTTTAAACTGAAAAGTGATATGAAGTTGATCAAAAGTAAAATTGTAACTGTAAAAATTTGACTGAGATTGAAATAGTAATCCCTTTTTCATACTCGTTTGAGAAAAATTACCCGTACTGTTACCGCCCATCAAATGGTTTAAGAGCAAAAAAACAAATTTACAAGGATGCTTGACTAAAAGCCAAATAGGTAGTTTGTTTACTAGCATCAAATTTTTTATTGGGTTTTAAATCTTTCCCAGGTGTTTTCCCGTGGGGGAGGGTCCAAATCCATGCCAGGTGGAGAACGTCCCGTTGTTTTGGTGGGGACAACGGTGGTTATTGTTATTAGGGGAAATGGAATGAAAAAATAAACTATTTAAAAATGAATGTTGTTCTAAAATTTCAATATCTTTTGGGGCCCTTTTTTGTTCTTTCTGTAGCAGAAGAAAAGTGGGGTTGGATGCATGAAGTTTAAAAAGGGAACACAGCATTCCTATACTATAAGATTTTGGGCAAGTTGATTAGGGAATTTCTTTGAAGGTTTAAAGAATAGATGCAAAAAGGCCCCCCCCAGTGGGATGGCCTGCTTTCCCGGGCTAGGCCTGTGTGCTTTAAAACCATATTCTCTGCAAAATTTTCCCCAAGCATCTATAGGGGGCCAGGGCCTGACAAAACAGAGGGAGGGCAGCTTTAGTGTAAACAATATTCCCTGTTTAAAAAAAAAAAAAAAAAAGAACTCCTGCTGAGTAGAGAAAAACTGTTTCTCGTTCAAATACAAAACACTCAACCCGTGTTCTGCATGACATAAGGCTTTAAAAAATGTACTTTTAAAATCAAAAAAAAAGCTTCATATTTTGGTTTCAACCAAACACTGAAAGATGTAAAAGAAAAATTTCAAACCAGAAAATAAAAGGAAAAAAAAATAAGTTTAAAAGGAAAGTTTATTTTTGTTACTCATCCTGATAATTTAAATGGCCCTTTTAAAAAAAAGAGTCAAAAAACATATGTTATGAAATATCATAGTAAAATGGGTAATTCTTTATAGAAAACATCACCGGAAGATGAACACATCCCTGGGATCACTAAAATTTTTACAAAATTTATTTATCATTTATAAAACACTAGGGTTTGTGATGGACCTTCCCGCCCTGATGAGAACGGGAAAATTTTACATTTAATTTTTCAGGTTGCAGTAATCAAATTTGCTGACAAAATCCCCCAGAACTCTTAGTTGCTTTAAAAAGAAAAAGGGCCCTTAAATAAGCCTCCGTGCACATGAACATGTTTTTCTTTCTCACAGAAAACCCCCATATACAGTGCATTCAGAAAATATTTAAACCCCTTTTTACCTTTTTTTTACCCTTTTTTTTATGTTGCCCGCCCTTTTGCTAAAATCGTTTTTTAAATTTTATTTCCACCCCAATTTAATCTAACACTCAATGCCCCAAAAATGACAAAGTGAAAAAAGGGATTTTAAAAAATTTTTTCAAATTTTAAAAAGGGAAAAAAATGAATATCACATTGGGCATAAGTATTCAGGGCCCTTTTTCTATACCCCTTGGGAAATTTTTTTTGCTCAAGGGGGCCCCCCCATTCCTCTTGATCATCTTTGGAATTTTTTTTTCAAACCTTTATTGGATTTCCCCCTGTGGTAAAAATTTAAAATTTTTGGGGCATGATTTTGGAAAAGGGGACCACCTGTCCTTTATAAGGTTCACAGCTGACAAGCATAAACAGAGAAAAACCCAAAACCATGAGGGCAAAGGGCTTAAAAGAAACCCGGGGTTGTGTCGGGGCAAAAAGATCGGGGAAAAAGGTCCAAAAAAAATTCGCTTGCAATTTAAGGGTTCCCCGAGCAGGGCCCCCATAATTCTTTAAAAGGAAGACGTTTGGAACAAACCAGGACTCTTCCCGAGTGGCCGCCCAGCCAAACTAGCTATCGGGGAAGGGGGGCCTTGGGAAACCAAAACCTTTTTCCTTTTTTTAAAACCCCAAAAAAAAGCGTTTGGGTTTTTTTTTTCACTTGAAAATTTTTTTCACTAAAAATGTTTTATTTTGACATTGGTCTTGTCTTGTTTTTTACTTACAGGTTTTATTTTGCCCAAAATTTATCTTGCCACTTAGGGAGCACAAAGGGGGTAAAATTTGAACACAGCCCCCCCACCCCCCCTTCCCCCATGATACCGTTTTTCGGTGGTCACCAGTGACAAAAGGCTGGGGGCAGTTTTTTGTTTTTAGGTTTGGGGAGTCTCAGACTTAGTGCCTAAATTTCCCTTTTAAACATATTGCCAAAGGGAAAACCCAAAAACCCAGGACTTTATTTGTGATTAGGGCTTTACTATTTTTTATTAGTCTTTTTAATTGCAGGTTAAAACAGGGAATTTTACTCATGAATTGAGTTTTTAAATTTTTTTTGAAAAGGGGGGAAAACAATTTCATTGGAACTTTAATTTTTTGATAAATAGAAACGATTTGATTTTATCTATATCTCAAACAAAACTCCCCATTTAATAAAAAAAAAAAAAAAAAACTGCTCAAATTAAATTTTTGCTCTTTTGGGACAGCAGAAATCAGCCACTAAACTTTTGCGCTTGTGGGGAAATAGGGTTTTTTGTCCCTGAACCCGGCAAAATGCTAAAAATTCTGCTTTTCAAGCTGTATGCTTTTTCATGTCTTTTGGGGAGGTTTTAAGTTGATGTCCACTCCTGCCTGTTTTTAATTTCCCTTTTCAGATTACTTGATTTTAAGGAAAAAAAAACCCAAGGTTCTGAAATGTCGTTGAAATGAGGCATTTAGAATACACAATTTTTCAGTTAAAAAAAGATAAGGGGTTTTTTATTTAAAAAATGGCGCTGCCAGGTGATTTTCAAAACTATTTGGGAATGCAGGCCCCTCCTAAACCCAGGGAACAGAAAAGAGGCCATGTTACAAATGGTTTTTTAAAATCTAGACAAAAAAGTTTAAAACCCCCCCCCCCTCACTGCTAGAGATTACAGCAGTAAGATTTTTTAGGATTGACTTGTTTAATCACTAACAATCAATCTCAGAACAAATGTTTTTTTAAATTTAACTTTAAAATTTAACAAAGGCCCGAGCAGGTCCATGCAAAAAAACAATTCCCTGGTAAAATCTTTTTCATCAATACACATGAATCCCCTTTTATGTTTCCCAAAGGGCCCCCTTCCCTGCTTTCAGGGGAGTGGGGGCTCTGGGTTTTTTGAAAGGGGGAAGGGGGGTCGTCATCATGTGCTTAAAAAACTGCAAAAAAGCTGGCTGCTGAAAATTTTTCCCCCTTCCTTAGACAGAATTTGTAGTTTCGGAGCATTCCATTTTCCGCACTGACTGAAGAATGAGGTCAGCACTTTTTCCCCCCCTTTGCGCCCCCCGACCTTTTCTCGCCACCCCCGTTTTACCCCCCACCACGTTTGCCCCCCCCGCCAGGTGCCGCCCTCGCTCGCCGGGCCCGTTTCCCGCCCTTCGCTCCCGTCACGTTTCCCGCCGCCACGGTGCCCCCCTTCGCCCCCGCCGCCACGGGCCCCCCCGCCACGGTGCCCCCGCCCTTTGCTCGCCGGCACCGTTGCCCCCCCGCCCCGGTGCCGCCCCTTTTTCGCCGGGCCCCGGTGGGGCCTGCCGCCCCGGTTGGGGGCCTGCCCCCCAAAGGTTTCCCCCCGCCAATTTGCCCGCCGGGGGTGGGCCCCCGGGCCCCCTTCGGGTCGCCGTCACGTTGGCCCCCCCACCAAGGGGGGGCCCCCTCCGCTCGCCCCACGTGGCTTTGCCGCCCCGGTGCCCGCCGCCACGGGCCCGCCTTTGGGCCCCCCGCACGTTGCCCGCCGCCACGGTGCCCCCCCTTCCCCCTCCCCGCTTGGGCCCCCCACGGGGCCGCCTTTTTCTCCCCCCGGGGGCCCCGGCTGCCCCCCTTTGCCCCGCCCCCCAAAGGTGGGGGTGCCTGCCGCCATGGTTTCCCCCGCCAAATCCCCGCCCCCGGTTTCCGCTCGCCGTTTACGTTGCCCCCCCAACCCCGGGGGGCCCCCTCCCCTCGCCGTCCCCGTTTCCCCGCCCCCCACGGGGCCGCCCCCCCGCTCGCCCCCACGGGGCCCGCTGCCTTAGGTGGCCGGGCCCCCCTCCCCCTTTGAAACCACGGTGCGCCGCCCCCCACTCGCCAGCCACGGGGGCCGCCGTCACTCGCAGCCACGGGGCCGCCCCCTCACCCCGCACCCCCCGGGGGGCCCCGCCTTCCCTCGGGAGCCACGGTGGGCCCCCCGGGCCCCTCGCCCCCCCAAAAGGTGCCGCCGTCCCCCGCCGCCACGGTTTCCGCCTTTTTCCTCGCCGCCCCGGTGCCCCCTTTTTCCAGTTTTACTGTCCGGGAAAAAAAACCCCCCGACATTAGGAAAAATGTAAAAGATAGTGAAGTGCTCAAATACCCCTATTGAAAGGGTTTAAAATCCAAATATTGGGGTCCTCATTGCATTCAACTCTCACCTTTTTGTGGGAAATTTTTTTGATTTTGTATCGCCTAATTTCCTTCCCAAGTCCCCCGGGTGTGTCGGGAAATGAATTTGAACACATTTCAATTTTTTCTACAAACTTGAGTGACAAAAAAAACAATGAAAGCAATGAGAAGCAAAATTTTAAACTGTTCAATTTCAAGTTGTGGAATATAATTTTGCAATTGATGTAATTACAGTTTTAGCCTGGGCAAATTTAAATTCAGTTTCTGGGGGCCCTATTTAGGGTTTTAAAAACCCGAACAAGGCAAAAAGGGAAAATTTCCTTTTTTTAGTTGATTTTTAGAGAAAACCTTGACGACATCCTTAAGAGAGACCTCATTTGGGGAACCCCCCCTCCTACAAGAGGAAAGAAAATTATCCTCTTTTTGGGAGCTAAAAAAAGTTTACCGCCATAACCCCACTTTTTAGCCTTTCCTTTCCCCAAACTTCTCTTAAAATGACCCCATGGGGCTTTTTTTGAGGCCTTCAACTGGTAACAAGAAACCTGCGGATGAGGCCACTTGCAGTTAGCAGAGAAATACTGCAGCTTTTTTTCCCGCACAGATGATCACCAAGACTGAATTTTTTAAACCCCTCAAAATTAAACAAACTTCCCGCCCAGGATGGGGCACTATGTGTTGACATGCCCTCACTCCCCCGAGGGAAAAAATGCCAAATACCCTAAGACTACTCTGGGTTTTTTTTAAACAAGGGGGTAAAAAACAGCAAAAACCATCATGCCCCGACCCGGTGGCTGAAAATCTACGGGGTTACTCTTAAACTTGCCCTCCTCCCCCGTAGTCTTAAAAGGTTAAAAAATACCGGTTTTAAAAAAGTGTCTCAGGATATACAGACCTTTTGCAAACCAAAAAAATGGTCCCAGGGGAAAAAAGTGCCCCAGCAGTTCCCCCCCTTGCTTTGATAACCAATACAAAACAGCTAAACCCGAGCTTGGGACAGGAGCTTAAAAATGCTTTCCCCACTGGGGCCAAAAGGTGTTGTGATCAGCTCTAATTTATAATTGACTTGCTCTCTCTTCACAAGAAGAGCGGTTTTCCCGCAAATTTTTTTTTGACGTGCACCCCCTCATATAACCATAAAATAAGCCTGGCAAAATTTATTGGAGAAAAAAGGGCCCCCAAAATGGCCACACAGAATCATTTTAAAATGGGAAAATTTTTATGTTCAGCCCGGAAATTTAGCAGTTTTTTTTGGGAAAAAATAGATGATTTTGGCCGCAGCAAAAAAAGGCCGGTAGCTTCAGAAACTTAAGGGCCCCTGAGGTTCCCCTAAAACTCACTACTTTAGCACTAAATTTTAAGCTAGAAGTTCCTTGAGGAACATTATAGAGCCCATAGGACTTTAAGAGTTTACATTACGTTTTTTCCCTAAATGAGGGGCTGCTCCCTTTTAAAATGCTAAAATTTTTGAAAATTAAATTTCTTTAAATTTTTTCCAAGCAACCCGGAAACAAAGATAGCGTTTGTTTTAAAAGGGAAAAAGGGGCAAAGGGTTTTTTGTTTTTTATTGAGTGAAATTAAAATCAAGAATGCATTCTAGGGGGAGGGTATTGCAAATTTTTCCCAGCCCAATTTCATCACCCAGTTAGGCCAGAGGCATCAGATGAATTGGAAGGGCCCCCCACTGTGTTGTAAAGCCTTTCAACATGCATTGCCAAAACTTTCTAAAAATTTTGGGTAACACTTCAAATTTAAACATTTAATTAAAGCTTAAAATAATGCAGGAATCCAAAAAAAATTAATGGGAAACAGGATTTCACAAAGCTCAAAAAAGACAGATTTATCCCCCTGGGCACTATTTGGGATTGAATTAATACCTTTTTAACATAAAGATTTGTTTTTTAATGTAATTTTGAGGTCTTTAGGGCCTGGGGAAACCCCATAAAGGGAAAAACGGAAGCTAGCGCGGGTCTTCTGGGCCAAACCCCCAATTTTCATTTTCACCCCTACCAAACTTCGGCTTGGCCCTTCGGGGGAAAAGAGTAAAACTTTCGGAACAGAGTCAAAAAGGGGGAGTGGTTTGAAAAACTCCCCCCTAAGAAAGGGGAAAAAAACCCTTCAAAACCCCTGATCGTCATCGATGACGTTTACCCTAAACCAAAACGGGACGAGTTTGTTATCGGGGGTTTTCTATGGCCCAAAAATGGTATTATCACAGTGACTTTTTGGTTTATCTGGGTGGGGAAAGAAAAGCATGGCGCTCCCCGATTCGTTCACAATTTAAAAATTTCACGCTACTTAAACCTCAAACAAGTCCTCAAAAAAAAAAGATCACTGCCCTTTAAAAACCATTTTCCCCCCATACAGAATAGCGTTGCGGTGGGTCTGTAAGGGTACAAGCCGTGCTCCTAACGTTACCCCGCCGTCTGCACTGGTAATTTTGAGGGGGCTGTAACAAGTGCAAAACAACTTCGGGTGGGTGAACTTTAGTTAAATTTTTGTCATATGCCCTCAAAAAGGGGGGGAAAAGCGACATGGAAATATGTCAAAAAAGCGGGATGTCATGGCCCCAAATCAGCCAAAAAAATTTTTGTAACGTTAAAATAGGGGCGTAGAGACATCGGCATACTATAAGGGACCAAATTCTGAAAGAAAACCGGGGGGCATTTCCATTTCCGGGGGGGTCCAAAAAAAATCATTAAAATATGCAATGTTATTATCTAAGGGAAAAAAAAAAGGGGGACAATTCCGGGTTTTTAAAGTATTTTGACCCCTGTTTTTACTGAATAAAAATATGGTGCCCGGCCGACCGAAAAAAATTGGGGGTAACTTTTACAAAGTAAAACCAAGTTTAAAAAAAATCATAGGGTTTTCGTACGGTGTTTGAAGCTAAAGGAAACTATGGAACACAAAAATAAAGGGAAAATGGGCCAACTAAAAAATGGTTTTAATAAGTGTATTTAATTGGTATACGAAGACAGGGGGGGGCCCCGGGGCAAGCAACACTACCAGGGCTGACACACTGTAACGACACAAATGGGCCAACAAAAAACTAACAAAACACTTATTTCACAACACTACAGACAAAAACAGAACTATCCAATCTGAACAGCCATTCAGTGGTCCTGGGGAGTTGGGTTTTGAATAAAAGCAAATGGCAAAATTTTAAAAAACAGGGGACAATAGTATGTTGGGAAAAAAATAAACTTAATAAAAGGGAAAAAAGAAGGAAAAGTGCGTTTGGTGACTTCATAATATACTTATCCCCAAACCTTTAAACTGTATATTTCCCCTTTTCTTTTTCCTTTTCAAAAGTCAATCTTTTTTACTCCCCTTTAAATTTTTCCTTTTCACTCTCTTCTCCTTTTCCCTCCAATCTTTAATAAAAATAGGGACACTATCAGTTAAAATTTCTTTGCTTAAAAAGATTCCCATTTTTCTTGCCTCATTTTTTTAAATTTTATCTCAAAACATTGTTTGGAATAATAAATTGGCAGGCTCTGTAATCATATCTTTACCTTTCCTCCTCTATCTCCTTCAGAGTGGAGTCGCAGATGGAGCAGCGCGACACCAGACGCCTATGGCAGGGGCTACGGACTATAACGGACTACCAGGGCAGACCCCCCGCAATTGTGAGTGCCGACGCATCCCTAGCGGAGGACCTGAACTCATTCTATGCACGGTTTGAGGCTAGCAACAACAGCGCTAGCTCGCCGGCTAACAACATCACCGTTAGCGCAGCCGGAGTGAGTTCTACCGCTGGGGATGAACACACACTCTCTGTGACCGAGTGTAGCCGGTCCGGTTCGACCCTGCTACCGAACTCTGCGTTGTGTTCGAATGTATGAAGAAGACGTGGACAACTGCTCACTTTGCCAGCCGGGGGAATTTATTCTCTGTGTGAAACATCAAATATGAGTACAGCAAGCAACTTCACAAGCCAGGTTAATCTCATGCACATCTCTCCTCTGGGAGCGCAACGCTAACTCCATGTTACAATTCTGTTTCTAAAACAACATAAAATACCATGAAAAATAAAATACAAATGAAATCATCTTAAAATGAGGAATAAAATTGTCACAACAATCAGTTGAATAATCAAAACAAAATATATCTCCGATAATAAAACATTAATTTGAGAATTTATCCACTCACAGCTGCAGTATTTTGTATTTTATGAATTATATTAAATATAAATGAACAGGAACATATATTAGCATTCATGCTGTATAACCCAAAAAAAACGAAATCATCCATACACAAATGTACATAAACAAACATAATGGAGTAGCTCACATACCTGTGTGAAACATCAAATATGAGTACAGCAAGCAACTTCACAAGCCAGGTTAATCTCATGCACATCTTTAAAGGGGAAAAGCAGACAACAGCAGACTGCATGAGAAACCTTACCATGCTCTTAGCATAGCTTGGGAATGGTAGCCTAGCCTGTTGCACAAAAGTGCTGTACTCGATAAATAATCACATACACACTCTAATATATAACATGAAAGTAAAGGACATCATTTGTGAACTGTTACAACAAAAAACTGCGACTCTGTTTAGCATTTCATCACATTTTAACAAATTATTGACAAGGCACTCGTATAACCTTACCTCTCCTCTGGGAGCGCAACGCTAACTGACGAGAATGCCGCGAACTCACTAGGAAGTGATTTGACGTAATTTCAAAATAAAAGCTCCTCCAAGATAAATTAATACAAAAACAGGTGAAAACAACAAAACATGAACAGAAAAGGATTATTGGTGAAATATATACCTGATACATTAGTACACCAGTTACACGAGCACAGTGTGAGGAGGGCTCTGACGAGGGTGAACACCAGGAAAGCTGCTGGTCCGGATGGCATATCTGGGCGAGTACTGAAGACCTGTGCTAATCAGCTAGCTCCAGTGTTCACCACTATATTCAACATCTCCTGGTGAGTCTGTGGTCCCCCTGCTTCAAGAGATCCACTATTGTCCCTGTGCCCAAGAATGCTTCTCAGCATGCTTGAATGACTACCGACCGTGTGCCCACCTCGTGGTCAT